>PVKS010031277.1:0-16903 GCA_004027875.1 Aplodontia rufa | reverse complement strand
TTCCACTGATCTTCGGTTCTGTTTTGATACCAATACCATGCTGTTTTTGCTACTATGGCTCTGTAGTATAATTTCAGGTCAGGGATTGGGGTACCCCCTACTTCTTCCTTTCTATAGAGTAGTGTTTTGGCTAGTCTGGGTCTCCTGTTATTCCATATGAACTTGAGAATTGCTTTTTCTATGTCTTTGAAGAATGCCGTTGGTATGTTGATGGAGATTGCATTCAATCTGTATAGGGCTTTGGGTAGAATGGCCATTTTTATTATATTGATTCTGCCTAACCATGAGCATGGAATGTTTTTCCATCTACTCAGGTCTTCTGCAATTTCTTTTCTTAGTGTTTGATAGTTTTCTTTGTAGAGGTCCTTAATATCCTTTGTAAGGTTAATGCCCAAGTATTTTATTTTTTCGGAGGAGATGGTGAATGGGAAAGATTTCCTGATTTCTTCTTCTGTGGATTTGTTGCTGGAGTAAAGGAAAGCTAGAGACTTACTGGAGTTGATCTTGTAGGCAGCCACTTTGCTAAAATCGCCTATAAGCTCTAGGAGTTTTCTGGCCGATGTTATTGGGTCTTCTAGGTATAGAATCATGTCATCAGCAAACAGAGATAACTTCCTCTTTTCCTATACAAATACCTTTGATTTCCTTGTCTTGCCTGATAGCTCTGGCAAGGGTTTCAAGGACTATATTGAACAAGAGTGGGGAGAGCGGACAGCCTTGTCTTGTTCCTGAATTCAGTGGAAATGCTTTCAGTTTTTCTCCATTGAGGATAATGTTGGCTATGGGTCTGTCGTAAATGAATCTGACATAGTTAAAGTATCTTCTCTTGATCCCTATCTTTTCCAGAGTTCTGAGCATAAAGTGGTGTTGAATTTTATCAAACGCTTTCTCTGCATCAATTGAGATGATTATATGATTTTTGTTTTTAATTCTGTTTATGCGGTGAATCACATTTATTGATTTGTGTATGTTGAACCAGCCTTGTTTCCCTGGAATGAAGCCCACTTGATCATGATGTATTATCTTTTTAATGTGCTTTTGTATCCAATTGGATAACATTTTATTAAGGATTTTTACATCATGTTCATCAGGGTAGTTGGTCTGCAGTTTTCTTTTCTTGACAAGTCTTTTTTTGATTTTGGAATCAGTGTCATATTTGCTTCATAAAAAGTGTTTAGGAGTGTTCCCACTCTATCAATTTCCAGGAAGAGCTTGTAGAGGATCGGTGTTAGTTCTTCTGTGAAGGCTTGGTAGAATTCTGCCATATACCCATCCGGACCTGGGCTTTTCTTTTTTGGGAGAGCTTCGATTGCTGCTTTAATTTTGCTATCCGTGATAGGTTGGTTTAGATTTTCAATGTCCTCCTGTGTTAAAGAGGGGATGTCATATATGTCCAAGAATCTGTCCACGTCCTCCAGGTTAACAAACTTGGCAGAGTATAAATTTTCAAAATAGGTTCTGATAATCTTCTGGATCTTTGATGAGTCTGTGGTGATATCCCCATTTTTGTCTTTGATTTTGTTGATTTCCTTCATTTCATTCTTCCTTTTGGTGAGGTTGGCAAAGGGTCTGTCGATCTTGTTTATTTTTTTCAAAGAACCAACTCTTAGTTTTGTTCATAGTTTGTATTGTTTTTTTGTTCTCAATTTCATTAATTTCAGCTCTGATTTTGGTAATTTCCAGTCTTCTTTTAGCTTTGGGGTTGGATTGTTCCTCTTTTTGTAGTCGTTTGAGTTGAAGCATAAGGCTATTTATCTGGTCTCTTTCTAGATTTTTGATGTATGCACTCAGTGCTATAAATTTACCTCTTAAGAATGCCTTCATACTGTCCCAGAGGTTTAAAAAAGTTGTTTCCTCATTCTCATTCAATTCCAAGAACTTCTTAATTTCTGCTCTCATTTCCTCTTTTACCCAACCTTCGTTTAAGAGGGAATTATTCAATTTCCAAGTGTTTGAGTAGTTTCTGTTGTTTCTCCTGTTGTTGATTGCTAAGATCATAGCATTATGATCTGACAGAATACATGGGATTATATCCACTTTTTTATATTTGTTAAGATTATCTCGGTGAACTAGGATGTGGTCTATTTTAGAGAAGGATCAATGATCCGCTGAGAAGAAGGTAAATTCAGCTGTCTTAGGATGGAATATTCTGTAGATGTCTGTTAAGCCAGATTGATTAATAGAGTTGTTCAGATTGGAGATGTCTTTATTGATTTCTTGTTTTGATGATCTGTCTAGAGTTGATATTGGTGTGTTGAAATCCCCCAGAATTATTGTGTTGAGATCAATGAGGGGATTAATGTCCTTAAGTATTTCTTCCATGTATTTGGGGAGGTTGTAATTGGGGGCATAAGTGTTAATTATTGTTATATCTTCTTCATAAACTGTCCTTTTTAGTATGATATAGTGACCCTCTTTGTCCTTTCTGACTAGTTTTAGTTGGAAATTAATTTTGTCAGAAATTAGAATCACCACGCCAGCTTGTTTTTTGGGGCCACAGGCCTGGTAGACATTTTGCCATCTTTTCACTTTCAGCCTGTGTCTATTTTTGAGTGTCAAATGTGTCTCTTGCAGGCAACATATTGTTGGATTTTGTTTTTTGATCCAATGAGCCAGTCTGTGTCTTTTAATTGGGGCATTGAGTCCATTCACATTCAAGGATAGAATAGATATGGGAGGCTGAGTTTCAGACTTTGTGACAATTACAGAGTTTTGAGTCATCTTGGAAGTCAATTTGTGTATAATATGGTTATTGATTCTCCCTTGTTTAAGGATTTAGGGTATCATTAGCATTTTCTTCTGAATGGAGAACATCCTGGACAATATTCTGTAGTGCAGGATTTGTGTTCATATATCTTGCTAGCTTGAGTTTATCCTTGAAGTATTTAATTTCCCCATCACATTTGAAGCTGAGTTTTGCAGGGTATATTATCTTTGGGTGGAAGTTGTTATTTTTCAACACTTGAACGATATTGTTCCAAGCTCTTCTGGCCTTCATTGTTTGCTCTGAAAAATCCATAGTGATCCAAATTGGTTTGCCTCTGAATGTGATTTGGGGCTTTTCTCTAGCTGCTTTTAGAATTCTCTAATTTCTCTGTTGTTCATTTTGTATATGATATGTCTTGGTGAGTTTCTCATTTGATTAGGCCTATTTGGAGTTCTATAAGCATCTTGGATGTGATACTCCAGATCAATAGTAAGATGGTCTTTTTCTAGATTTTTGATGTATGCACTCAGTTCTTTCTCATGATTTCACTTAAAAGGTTCTTGATGCCTCTTGTTTGCTGTTCGGAGTTTTCCTCCAGGCCAATGATTCTCAGATTATTTCGCCTCATCTCATTAAATATTCTTTGGAAGTTCTGATTATGTAATATAAGTTGCTTCTCTTGTTTATCTTCTTTGAGTTCGACAATGTTTAGCCAATCTTCATTTTCTGATGTTAGTTCTTCAAGGGCTGAAGTTCTATTTTCAGAGTATACTCTGGTATTGGTATCATCCAGTGAAGATTTGATTTGGTTAACTGTGTTTTTCAATCCTGATAGCTCTGCTACTTCTCTTTTCAGAATGTCTATTTCTTTGTATAGCTGATCTTTCATCTCATGGAATTGCTCCCTTATTTCCCTGTAAAAGCTGTCTCTCATCTCTTGAAATTGTTCTCTGATCTCTTTCCTTATATCATCTCTCTATTCTTTGATTGAGTTACTAATCATAATGTTGATACAATATCTTTGGTTTTCATCTAGAGCCCCAGCTATGGGGTCCTTGGGTGGAGAGCTGTGGGGTTGAGGAGGTGAGTTATTTCTCCTTCTCCTCATTTTCAGTCTGACAGAGTAGGTCTTGTAGTCCAAACTTGTTACTCTTGCCAGAGTAATTGGAGCTTCTTATGGCTTTGCTTAATTATGATGGGGAGCTATTTGGTCAAGACAGATCTAAAGATGCCAGACCAGTCTGCAAGAACTTGAGAGCCTATAGGTGCAGTTAGTAGTCCATTTCGACTAAAACAGTTGTGCTGGTGACCAGCACCAATAGTAGCAGTTTTCTTTGAGAGAGCTCTCACAATATATCATGATAGCAAACAAATACCAATTTTGAAGTGTGTCTGTTTCTTCAGATAGCAGGATCTCAGAGTACAGGGGAGGAAGAGGTTAGTTAGCCTTGTGTGGAATCTTCTCCTCCCCTGGCTCCACTGGCAGCAACCAGAGATGGAGAGGGAGATCCCAGCACCACACAGACCCTTTGGGAGATGGCCAATACTCAGGGCAGTAGATTTTGGTTTTCTGACCATGGTGGCTGAGACCCCAAGGCCATTTTTTCCTGATCAGCCAGCCCCACCCTCAGGGAAACGTCACAATGGTGAGGCGGCTGCTGACGCTGCCTCAAACAGCTGTAAGTTCGCTAATGTGAGAGATTAATTCCCAGAGCTTTATTCCAAATTCATGTAAATTAAGATCAATCAGATCAGGGTGTTCGCAGCCAGATTAGAGTATTTGATTAGGAAACTTGCTCCGTTTCCTCCCCTCTGGGAAAGCTGCCCTTCCCCTGGGTGTGGGGCCGGTCACACAGGTGCCACAAACTTCCTCCTTTATATTCGTTAATGCACCACGCTATTCCTATGGAGTTAAAAAAATTATAGGGGTTTAATGTTCACCCACACTGGGAACTTTGTCCTACCGTGGGAATCCACGTGCAGTCCTGCAGGTGAGGTGATTCTCAGGAGCGTCTAGGATCCCTGCTGCTGGGGTGGTCCCCATCTGGGCTCTCTCTCCCAACGTTTTAAGACTGCATTTTCTTGCCATCTTTTGGCTTCTACTGGTGTTGAGAAAATCTGCTCTCAGTTTAACTGCTGCTTCTTGGAAGCGTCTTGGTCTTTCTGGCTGCTCTCAATTTATGTATTTATTTGCCTTTGAAGTCCTGCAGTTTCACTACTACGTGTCAGCATATGCATTTCTTTTTTTTTTAAACAACTTTATTTAGTTTTTCACATGGCCTTTGTTGCTCTGAGACTTCGCAGTGTACGTGGTGCTGGGGTTTGAACTCGTGGACTCACGCACACCAGGCAGGTGCCATAACCGCTGAGCCATCGCTCCAGCCCCATATGTTTTTATTTGTCCTGCTTGGGATCTACTGTGGTTCTTGGATCTAAGGAGTTGTGTTTTTTGCTTGTTTGTTTGTTTGATCAATTCTACAATACATATCAACATCATCTCTTTTTTGCAGGGGAGTGGGAAATATTGGTATTTTATTTCTATTGGTCTTTTTATATCTTTATTAGCACATTATAGTTTTACATAACAACATCATCTCTTTGATTCTTATCTTTCTCAGTGGTCTCCCTTTTCTCTTCCTGTGTCTCTACTCAGATATTCATTAGATCTTTTCATTCCAGCCTCTCTAAGATTCTGGATAACCCCTCCAAATGTATGAATTTTCTCTTACCTTAGGAATAATTGAGTAGCCACTTAATTTTTTGATCTAAATGCGTTTTTTCATTTCTAAAAGTTCCATATTTTAAGATCTTCTTTTGTTGGCTATTTTTTGTGATTTCTCAAACATACCTAGCCTATATCTTGTATCTCACAGTTCCAATTTCTGTCACTCCTGGAGCCACATCTAGTGGCTCTTGGCTCTGCGGCCTCTCACTCAAAGTGGCCTGCTGCGTGTGCATTTGGTAATCCGCGTGCATCTGTGGGAACCCTGTAGGGCTGACTTAGGAGTCCTCAAGAGGGTTCACATCTACCTCTGATTGGACTTCAGAGCACCCCATCCAGTACTGCCAAGAACCCCAGGCTCAGCTTTTCCCCCTCATCGCTGTTATAAACCAAACTCCCCTTGACCATGTTGTTCTAAGAATGTGACCTTGTGAATGCCCCACTACTCATGGCTGCCTGCAGGTCTAGGCCAGGTCCAGGCCACTCCCACCCAAACCATGACGACCCTGCCCAGGGCTCTGGTCCTGCAACCTCACCTTCAAGGCCTTGGTCCCTGGCAGTCCTGACCTTTATCCCTTACCCTTGGGACTCTACTCATTTTTTTGGGGTTTTAGGGACATGGCCCCTGAACCCTCTCTGTCCTTTAGAGACTGGCAGTGTCCGTAAAGTCATGTCTCATCTAAAGTCAAACTGCCGTGGAACTAAGAAGGTCCCTTGGAGCCTCTAGACATTCACAGTACTGCCACATTTTCTTTCCTAGCTCAAGCACAATATATTACAATTTCAACTATTATTTTTAATCTTATTTTGAATCCATTGTTCCAAATCTCTTTTCAAATAGAGATTGTACTATGGATCACATTAGTGTTTTCTGTGCTCTGTGCGATTAGATGAGTAGGCAATATTTACCCCCAGTATTTTACCAGTGGTCAAAGCAAGGTCCTTCATGCCCATTCATTCATTCTGTCATTCAGATAGCAGATGTTATGGAGCATCTACTCTGCCTCATAAGGAATCCCTGACTTCAGGTGGCTTACAATCACACAGCTGGAGTGTTTCTCCCAGTCCAGGGAGGATCGGGAGTGCTCAAGAGCTTACGCTGAGTACAGAGCAAAAGTCAGAAAGCTTGGCTCTTTCATCTCTCCATCCACACTGTGCTGGATCATGATGGATGTTTAAGTCACACCGCTCCAAAGCTTCCATTATTCCATATGAAGTTGAGTCTCACACAAAAGTCCCAGACACCAACTACAGAGGCTCTTTCCATCTGTGAACTTACTCCCGATTCTGGCTCTGGCATTGCGGATGGTGGCTGTCTCTCCATAGAGATGGCCTCCCACCTTGCCAGCTGCCTCAGTTTACAGGATATAGTGAAGTGATCCTCATCCTGCTGCCCATGTCCAAAGCAGGTCCCACCCTGGGGGTCATGACTGTGCCATAAGCCCCAGGGTAGCCTCACTGAGCTAGTCAAAGAAGCAGCCTTGATTTCCCCAGGTATCAAATGGACACCTGATGAGAATGGAGTCATTGCCTTCGACTGCCGAAACCGTGGCTGGTAAGAGCTCATGGGGGAAGTGTCACTGGTCCTGAAATTTATCTCAGAGCCTCTGGATTTTGCCTAGTTTTCCTTCACTCCTGACACCCCCTTCCCTGCACCTCCCACGGCCTTGGATGTGTAGAAACCTAGAACAGGAAGATTTGCCAGCCACCCTCCTTCCACAGCATGGATCGTGTCTCTCCAGGACACTGGACTGTCCCACCTCCACCCTGTGTCAAGCTTTCCCCTCCCTCAACACCCCCATCTATAGCCCACTCTAGGCTGAGACCAACTCTCTCCTTTCCTGCCTCCAGCCCTACAGGGACCCTAGCTAGTCTAAGTCAAAGAGGACAAGGGCCAGGACTTGACCAGGCCCACTCGGTGGACACGTTCCCAGTTTTGCTTCCCTGAAAGGCTTCAGGACAGTGTCCAGTGGTTATGCTAAAACCTGGCTCTAATGGGGCATTGACCTGAACGTTAGGTGCACTTGGGGCAGAATCTGAATAGAAACATGGGGAGTCTCTTGGTTAAGAGCCTGGCTTTGACCTGTCCCTTTCTTTCTCCTAAAGGTACATACAAGCTGCCACTTCTCCCAAGGACATAGTGATTTTGGTGGACATAAGCGGCAGTATGAAGGGGCTGAGGATGGCTATTGCCAAGCACACCGTCACCACCATCTTGGACACCCTGGGAGAGAATGACTTCGTTAATATCATTGCGGTAAATGCGCCTTCCTAGTCTAGAGCAGTTCTCACTGGCTCTTGGAAAGCTTCCTTCCATCTGTATAAGGACCTATTCTTCCAGCCAGGAGATGCCTCCTACCAGAGAAAGATTTCCTCTAAAGCTGGGGCTCCCAACTTAGGCTCCCCTCCTAAGGACGAGCTTCAAGAGCTCCATAAAGTTTCTGAAATCCACTTTTCTAAGTCCATATCTTCTATCAGTTTCTCAGCACAGTCTGAACCTAATACAGGTTAAAATTGTTGCAGAGTTAGACAATTTTGACTTGACAGTTATTCACTAAATAAACTCTAGTAAGGAAAAGAAATGCCACCAACATGGCAGACTGGTGGAGGAGGGTTTTGGGTCAGGTGGCCAGGTTATGCCTACTTTGTTCCTAACCACGTGTCTTATCTAGCACCTGTCTCTGAACAGCCTCTCCATTCGGCTGTAGGGTGAATGATCCCTGGTTCTTGCTCTCTGACATTTCCAGTTCCCCCATTTCCTTTATCCCACCAAATCCAAACACAACGGGAGAAAGGAGGAATAAAAGAAGAAAGGAAAAGGGAGATACCAGTGAGGCAAATGGTTTAAAAATCCAGCGGAAGGGCGACACAGCAGCACAGTGGACAGTCACCTTGTGGTGCCATTTTGAAGGTCACCTGGTTCATAAACCTCCTCCATCTGTCCGCCTTGTTGCTGACATTTCTTTTCCTTACTTGAGTTTATTTAGTAAATATATATCAAGCCAAAATTGTCTGACTCTGCAATGATCCTCTTGGGATGTGAGGATGCCCCCAATCCCTCAGTTGCTCCTCTGAGGCCTCAGCTTACCCACCTAATCGCTAACTCCCACATTTCCCCTCATTGGCTCCCTCTCCTCCCCTGACCTCAGACCTGCAGCAGTGACCGGATGGCCACAGAACACAGGTTCCACATTCCCCAAGAGAGGGACAGCGCCCTCATCCCTCACAGCCTGCTCAGCCCTTCTCTTCCTCCTCCTGCCCTGCTTCCCCAGCCATTGGGGAGAAGCTACGAAGGGAAGCATCACCCCCGGTGTTCCCACGAACCGACACAGCTGTGCAGAGATGTCATTACAGTTTCTCTGTTATTTAAGTAGAAAGTGGATTAGGGACATCTTGAAACTTGGTTTTCCAGCTAAGGGGAAGTGGGGTGATTATGAAAAAGGGAGTAGGGCTGGAGACCTTCAAACAACCTCAGTGGTTGGAGCGCTTGCCTGGCATGTGCAAGGACCCAGGTTCGAACCCCAGCACCACATACACAACTAAGTGTTGGAGAAACAAAGGCCAGATGAAAAACCAAGGTTAATTCTCTCTTTCCTCTCTGTCACTCTCTCCCCCTCTCTCTTTAAAGAAAAAAAGAGAGGAAGGAAGGAAGGAATAGTAATAATTCACTTTTCTCCTCGCTCCTATCCACTGTGGGTGGCTAAAGGACCTTCTTCATAAATACAGAGCAAAGAGAAAAACAGCATAGCTTCAAAACCGCCACGCAGATCTGTTGAGGAGGGCCCGGCCCATGGGACTCTGGTGGAAGGCCAGCTCCTCGTGTGGTCTTGGGGACAGAGGACTGAGGAATTCTTCCAGTAATTTCAGGGTCTCCATGGGCTCTAGAAGGTATCTCTCAGGCAGCCAACTGAGAAAATGTACCAGGGCTAGGGTGTGAGGGAGGATTTTTGAAAGTCAAGGCCAGAAAAACTGCTAAAAGCACATGAGCCCCACTTCTGAGCAGCTGGGAGCACCCTGAGCCGTGTTGCTGGGCCCTGACTCCCCACACCGCCCCGTCTGTTCTCTCCTCCCCTCCTCACCACAACTACAGTACAACGAGTATGTCCACTACATCGAGCCCTGTTTCAAAGGGATCCTCGTCCAGGCAGATCGAGACAACCGAGAGGTGAGTGCCCACACGTGGCCCCGTGCTCTTGACACTCGACAGGCGTCTGTGCAGACTGCTTCATGACCCCTTTGGCCTCCTCCAGTGGCAGGATGGTAGCCCCTGTTCATAGACCCCCCTGAAACCACCCTGATCAATGGGCTGCTGCTTACGGGGCCAGAGAGTGAGCTGGAGGACCTCCTATCAGGGGTCTCACTTCCTTGGCTCTGGTCTTTCATTCTGTGGAGGATCCAGGATTCAGTCCCTCCCTTGCTTCCTGTGTGGGCCTCTCTCCATGTCAGGGTCCCTGAGCAGTTTCGCAGAAAGGAGGACAAATTCAAATCCACAGAGTTGGGTCCTTTCCTCTGATAAGAGGTCACAGATAAGAGGCGCATAGCAACAGTATTTAAAAGCGAGATTTTGCACATCTGCCTGTAGAGAGTGTTTGTTTAGCTTCCTCTTGAGACTGGGCCTCATCCCCTGGCAGCTCCACAGTTTTCTTGTGAAATGCCTGGCACTGAGTCAGGGGCTGGAGGCTGACTCCAGCCTCCATCCTTGGACCATCCTCCTCTGCCTGGTTGGCCTCAAGCTCTGCGCTGCCCTCCAGTGAGAGAATGGATTTGCACCCTGCCACTACTGTCTCTCAGCTTATCCTGGGGGCATTGGAGAAGCATCTGCTGTGGGGGTCCAGCCCATGTGATCATCCACTCACACAGAGAGGGCTCCACAGTCTTGCCCTTCTGGCTGTAGTTCTAAATACTCTCCTCAATGAAGACCAGAGAGCAAGGGCCCCTAGTCCACTCAATCCACTGAGCCTCCTCTGCTGTTCCCCCTGACAGCATTTCAAACAGCTGGTGGACGAGCTGGCAGTCAAAGGTGTGGGGGTCGTGGACCAGGCCCTGAGTGAGGCCTTCCAGATCCTGAAGCAGGTACCTGCAGGCAACCTGGGAGAGCGAAGGGATTGGGAGGGAGCGTGGAGGCAGAGGGAAAGGCGGTTGTGGCCTGGAGTGACCGCACCTCTCCTGCCCCACACAGTTCCAGGAGGCCAGGCTAGGAAGTGTCTGCAACCAGGCCATCATGCTGATCACCGATGGGGCTGTGGAGGGCTATGAGCCAGTGTTCGAGAAGTATAACTGGCCAGACCGCAAGGTGATTGTCCTGTTGGAGGTCAAGGGGAGGAGGGTGCTTGTCCCACTACCATCATGGAGGGGGAAAATGGTGGAACAGCTTCAAGTTCAATATTCTTTCCCATTAGACCCATTCATAAATTCAGATATGTCCTAATTGGGGGTTCCAAAATTATGGTCACCCTGGGCCCAGAGGGACTTCAGGGACCAGAATATGGTTTTGAGATATAAGAATGGCCAAACTGTTGACCTTGAACCTGTTCACCATTCACCGTGGCCCTGGGAGAGTCAGATTGCTACCTGGGCTTCAAGGTCTCCTCTGACCAAAAGGGGTGTGGCTGGAGAACCCTGAACTGAGAGTGGGTTGGCCCAACTCTTCAGCCTCACAAAGTGACGTTAACCCTCCTTACGGCTGCTGAGCCCGTCCGTCTTGTGGATTAGGTCCGAGTTTTCACTTACCTTATTGGGAGAGAAGTGAGTTTTGCTGACCGTTTGAAGTGGATCGCCTGCAACAACAAAGGTGAGTGACTTGGGCGCAGAGTGCCTGGCCCCATAGGTTCAAATTAAGCCTTTAACTCTAAAGCTCAAAAAAGCAGAAGGTCACCATTTTCTTTGGGATAATGTTTTGCGTGCAAACAGTCCTGTATCTCTGACCAGAACTCAAGACCTGGGCTTTTCAGAATCACCTTAGTTAGGCTCTGTTGATTCAACAAAAATCTATTGGGCACCTACTATGGACACAATAGTTTCCAGGTGTTGGGAACTGGGAGTGATCAGGATGCACTGAGGAGCTGATAGGATCTGAAATGTGCTACGAGGCAGACGGGTCTGTTCTGGGAATGAAATGGGAGAGGCACTTCCTTAGGTTTGGGGGGTAGCAGGGAAGGGTGGTCCAGATAGAGGGAAGAGCATGCTCAAAGGGTCTGAGACAAGAGGCATTCTGGGAACTGAGAGCTGTTCCTTTTTATTGGCATGAGGAATGAATGCTTTGTGGAAGGGAAGGAGCAATGAGGCCAGAGAGGCAAACACATACTAATCATCCGTAGTCTTATAAGCCATTTACTCTTCTAAACATCCCTATGGCTATAATTAAGAGGCTGCTGCAGCCCAGCCCATAACCCCAGAGACCTGAGGAAGAACAGGGATCAAGGAAACTAGGAGGTGTGAGGCACAGGAGGACAAGAATCACCATCTTTGACTGGGGCCCTGAAAACGACCCTAAAAGAGAGTGATATGGTAGAAGACTTAGTGGGGTGCACTGTCATGGAAATCAAGCCCCCTACTACTCCTATGGGGAGCTCTGGAGGTGGGAGGCGCCCTCCAATATCTCCCAAGTTGAGGCAGCCTGGGCCTTTGTCTTCCACTGGCCTCCAGCTGTCCCTAGTGGGTGCAGTTTGGAGAAGCAGTTTCTTGTGGCCTGGGCAGTCCCGAGAGGGGCCCAGCTGTAGCCATCGGCCACTGGGTGAGGGTGTTCAGACCCTGCCCAGGGACTCTGGGTAGCGTTGGCCGTTCTCATTCCACAATCACACAATAACCCCCACCTCAGGCTACTACACGCAGATCTCCACCCTGGCCGATGCCCAAGAGAACGTGATGGAATACCTGCACGTGCTCAGCCGCCCCATGGTCATTAACCACGACCACGATGTCATCTGGACGGAGGCCTACATGGACAGCAAGGTGGGCCCTGGGGAGGACTCCAGACTCAGGGGAGCCCAGAGTTAGGAAGCCCAGGGATCAAGGGGTGACTTCCTGGGTCAGGAGACGGTGAGTGTACCCAAGAGGTGACTTCCTGGGTCAGGTGACGGTGAGTGCATCAACTCCTTAGGAAGCATCATGGAGGGGTGAGTGGAAGCCTTTGATGCTTTTCCCCTCCTTCCCCTGACAGCGCTGTCAGCCCACTAACAGGGCCGTTGACTGGGCCCTGCAGCCCCCAGAGACCCAGAGTGCCAGCAGCAGACCTGCCCAGAACCGCCCTCCATAGATAGGGTCCCCGGCTCCAAAGTTGTCTGTTCCTGCCTCCTGCATTAATTCCCACTTCCTGCATTGTCCTTCTCTCCTACCTTTAGGGAAGAACGCTATCACACCCGTAATCCACCAGCCTACGGCTTAAACACCTGCATTCCCTACCATGGTCCCTGAGTTTCAAAGAGGGTGTAGGAAGCAGTGTCTTACACAAAGGAGTAACTAGCAAAGGCAGATGTGCTGGGGAGGGGGACCTTCCTGCCACTTCTCAAGTCACGTCACACGTTGATATCACACGTTGATATGTCGACTGGCGTTGAGAGACCTGAAAATAGTGGTTTAAAGAAGATGGAAGTGTATTTCTTCCTCATGCAAAGGAGGCTGAGAGGTGGACATCAGGGATCCAGGCTTCTTCTTCCCTGCTGTCACCTTCACTGTCCCTAGGATGCGACCCTTGACCTCCTGGTTCCAGTGGCTATTGGAACTCCAGTTCAGGATGATGGGAAGGGTGGAGGCATGCCCCATCCCTTTAGAGACACTTCTCGGGAGTCTTTCCTGATGCATGAACATGCAAGTCATTGAGCAGAACTTGGTGAATGAGTCAACGTCCCACGTTGGCTCCAGGTGACAAAGGAGGCCGGGAAGGCACCCCTTTCTTCTGACTTTCTCCATGTATAGGGCAGAGGCATGCTTGTCTCTACCTCCTGATTGTGTCTTTGAACCATCTTGCCAATTTTGGGAAGAAAACACTAACGTTATGCCCAGGACGCGTCAGCCACCTCTCACCATCTGCTGCTCCCACAGCCGATGCTCAGAGGGCAAAGCTTGCAGATTCATTTGCCCAGGTGTCCTTGTTCATAGGACCCCGTCTGTCCGAGGTCCATGAGGAAAGCGAGAGCAGGGAGAAGGGTGGGAAGGGAGGGGAGGGAGGAGGGTCTGCCTTGCTCTCCTCTCCCGTGGCTCCGCATCCGGTGCTTTCACTCGCCCTCATTGCTGCTGCATCTGTCACTCAGCCACCCAGGCCTTACAGCTGGCACAAGTCGAGGGGACCGCCTCCCCAGTGTGTGTGTGTGCTGAGGTCCTGCCAAGGGAGCGGGCACAGGAAAAGCTTTCAGAACTCCAAAATCCACTGAGGGGAGCCCGGGTCCAAATTACAATAGCCACCCCTGAGAATGGCGGCATTGTGAGTGTGCATGTGTGTGTGGTGCACATGTGTGTGCATGTTCATGCCTGTGCATGCCTGTGCACGGTATGCATGTGTGCAGATGTGTGTGGTGTGCATGTGTGGTATGCATTTGTGTGCATGTTTGTGCATGCGTGTGGTAGGAGGGTCAGGGAAGAACAAAGGTGGGTAGGGGCAAGAACTTGCTTCCCTGCCACATTATGAAGATGATTTCAGGTTGGTTGTACCAGGTAGTCCTGACACTTCATGGACAGCTTGACCTTCCAGGTCTCTGCTTCCCTACAGGTCCACAGATGAGGTCACAGCTTTATCTTGATTCTAAAATGTGGCACCCATCCGCTCAGTTAGAGCCCCCTCTAGTCCCTACACATCCTGTCTTCCTCCTCCCTCACCTGCTCTGTGACTGTGGGGTCCCCTAAGTCAGGCTCCCCTGAAGTCTCCTGGGGCCCACTCCTGGAGCCTCTGAATGGAGGACGTCTGTCTACTGAGTGGCAGGTGTCCCCACCCTGCACCAGTGTCCAGAGACAAGAGCCCACGGACATCTCTGTGCAGCAGTGGGCACCACCTCGAGTGGGAGATGGTTCCCAAGAAGGTGGGGGAGGTGGGACCTGCCAAGGCTGGGGAGCGGCTTCCTGAACACGCTCCTCCACCTTCACCAATTGTCACCTCAGGGAGCCTCGAAAGTCATCACGTAGCCCACAGAGCTGCGTGTGAGTGCACAACACTTAACAGCAGTGTGGTCACTTTCAGAAGACCTTACTTCCAAACTGTACACTGCAAAATCAGATGAGGTAGGAGAAGAGGGCCAATGTCAAAAGTTCTTCCTTTTCTAAGGAAGTCACCTGCAGACATCAGTGGCTCAGCACCCACCTCGAGGTGAGCTGAAGGAAGGTCAGGCGTAAGCATCCGCACATGCACCTTTCGTCTTTGTTACCCAGCAGGGCACAGGTGTGGAGCCCCTGTCAAGGTAGCTGAAGGAGCCAGCACAGGGAGATCCTGCCAGGGTGGGGCCTATCTGTGGGCCTAGGCATGATTCTGGCTCTGGCGTTCTGCGTGGAGAGAGCTGAGTCTGTCTAGTGTGGGTCAGCGGTGACTCAGGGCAGACGGCAGCTGCAGCACACCCTGCCCTTGCACTGCGGCTCCTCATACAGACGTTTCTGTTTGAGGACAGCTCTGGGACAATGTCCTTCTTCCCCTTAACTGGCCTGGTCTATGGTTTGTAGCAACTCAAGTCTGTATCAGAGGTTTCTGGGAAAATTCATGCTATCCTAAGCTTCTTGGCTTCTGGGCAGGCACAGAGGGGGCCTGTTCCCTGGGTTGCTGCTCATCCTCGGCCTGGCTGAGATGAGAGCTTTGTGAACATGCTCGGGAGCTGAGCTGTGGGCTCCAGGATTTTCTGTGTGCCGTGGGTCTGGTTCTCCTTCCAGCCACCTCTCGCCCAGCTTTCCATCTGCACAGAGGGGAAACCTCACCTGGGGTCTCTTCTTTCCTCTTGGAAGGCGATACTGAGTAGTTGGCATCAACGACTGGATGGTGCAAACCAGTGGGCCCCCAGCCTCCCCACTGACCTCTTCCCTTTACCTCCCTCACCTGCCCCCGCAGCTCCTTACCTCAAAGGCACAAAACCTGATGCTTCTCACTACGGTGGCCATGCCTGTCTTCAGTAAAAAGAATGAAACGGTGAGTGGTTGCCCCCCCAAGAGGTGGAAGCAGGGATTAGAACTTGGCCCACTGGCTGGCAGCCTTAGACAAGCAGGTCCAGACTTGGAGGAACACAGGGGCCACCCTGGGAGGGTTTAAATGCAGATTTCCAAGGCCTGTCCCAGACTAGCGACATCTGAATCTCTTGGTCAGAGGTGGGGCCAGGAGTCTGTCCTTCTCAAAGCTCCCCCAGCAATCCTGCTCAGCAGTTCAGGGTCAGTCCCCCTGCTCTGCCCTGGGGACCCCCTGTTTGGGGATATAAAGTTAGAAGAATCTTCTGCAAGCCTATTAGGAAAACCACCCATCCTGCCAGGTTGCTTGGGTTAAAAGGTCTCTGGTGGGGGATTTCTGGAGACCTCCCTCCTCTGTCTGTCCGGGAAATACTTTCTCACAGGCCCTGTAGGTTTTGGTCCCTAAGATCCCAGCACTTCAGCGTCTGCTGTGAAGATTAATATTTCATTCAACTTTGGATTTCATTTAAATATTACCACTTAAATATTAACACTAGGCATTAATCTTCCCAGCAGCTGAGATTGCTCCTGGGGGTTTTTTCTGATGGGTTCTAGATTTTTATTCCAAGGATCTCATCCAAAACTCTAACTGCAGCGGAAGTTCACTTAAGGCCTAAACAGCTTCCTCTCTGGAGCTCTGGAAAGGCCCGGGGTCCAGTCTGGCCTCATGCACATGAAGCCAGTCTCCTCTTAACCCTCTGTTTTTCCTTCCAGCGATCCCATGGCATTCTCCTGGGTGTGGTGGGCTCTGATGTAACCCTGAGAGAGCTGATGAAGCTGGCACCCAGGTACAAGGTGAGCCTGGGTCAAGGCCCTGAGGGGCGTGTGTTAGCTAGATTTCCATTGCTGTGACAAATTACCTAGGAAATCAACTTAAAAGGAGGAAAGTGTATCTAGGGAAATGGTTTCAGAGGTTTTGGTCTATGGCTTTGCTAAGGTAGTATATCATGGTGCACCGGGAGCCAGCCCCAGCTGAACTCTTGGGTCCCCAAAAGAGGAGTGGACTCGGTGCAGAGGAAGGACTTGAACCTCAGTAGCAAGTTGCAAGCAGACACAGTTCCCTACTTGAGCAAAATGCCGTCTGTTCTTTATTGTTGAACATTTTTATACAGGAGCACAAACAAGCCTTTCATTATCTGCTTCATTATACAATTCTGTTTTCAGTTTCCCAGTAAACTTAAAGTATAAACCATTAGCACAATTTATGTCTTCAACCGTCCCACCACATAGACCACATGTAACTAATTGGTAAGAACTGTTGCTTTTTTCCTTCAGAGACTTCTTCAAACCATTGCCTCATTTGATAAGAGAAGCGTTTGAAGTTTTCTGTGCTGTGTTAATCT
>PVKS010031276.1:0-23593 GCA_004027875.1 Aplodontia rufa | reverse complement strand
AGGAGGGAAAGAAAGAAGAGAAAGAAAGAAAAAAACAAAACAAAAACAGAAAACCTACAACAACAAAAGAGAAACCCAAAAAACCCACAGTAATGTTAAAAATTCAAAAATATTATTTTTCAGCCAGAATCCCCAAAAGAAAACAACAACAACAACAAAAACAAATGAAGAAATGAAAAAGATTTTAAAAAAAGCCAAAAACCCCACAAAACTAGTTGTTACAGTTCTGAGATTTTCTGTCCCTTAGATTAGGAGGTATGTATCATGCGGTGGTGCAATCAAGTCCGACAACAAGCTGGGGATTTTTCGGAGTTGAGCTTGTTTGGGGAGAAGCAGATTGTTTGAGTCTGGTGGCTTGGATTTTCGTGGAGGATCTCCTCTAAATTTTTTTGTTGCAAAGGGGTATTCAACTCCCCATGGGCTGAATCCTGAGATGGTTGCTTTCTATCAATCCACACTCCAAATATTTCTTGGACCTGGGGCTCAGAAATTGTAGACAATCAAGTTGATCCTTTTGTAGATGCATGGGTCTCAGACTGATCCAAGGAGGGTGGCTAGCCTGAATCTCGCTTCCTCAGGATCACTGGTGACACACTCAGCATGTCTTGTGATCCTCAGAAGGCCCAAGAACTACTTTATGGGGATGGCTGAGATCCTCAGAAACAGGGCTAGATCCTGCCAGTGTTTATGTGATTCTCCATTGCAAGCACTAGGAGGAGTCCTGCTAGAGAGGTCCAGGCCTACTCAGCCTTGGCTATTTGAGGAGTTCAGTAGCTAAGGTGGAGCCCAAGCTGATCAATATATTCAAAGCTTCCTGAGGCAGGTTTCAAGCAGAGGCTAATGCAGAGGATCCCCTACAGATGGATGTGCCCTGTTGGAGCAAACTCTGTTCACAGGCTCCCACTATTTGGGTGGGAAGGCGTATGGACCAAAGGGGAGATGGTCGACAACTGTCTGGTTTGGGAGCTGGAGAGGTGAATTGCAGTTTGCTATAGCCCCCAGTGCAGGTGGCCAGTTGTTGGGGGGGCGGTAACTTCCATTTCTGCTCATGGGGATTGAAGTCCTGCAATGTTGCTGGACAACCCTCTATTCCCTCAGGAAACGCCCCATCCTCAGGGACATGTCACAATGGCAACGTGCCACCTACAAGCTTGTTAGTGTTAGCAATTTCTCCCCAGTGCGTTATGCAAGATTAGGTAAAGTAATGAGCAGTGAGATGTGGGGGGGGGGAGGTTCGCAGTGGTATGTGGTTAGGAACCTTGCTCCCTTTCTCCAAATTAAAATCCAGTCCTCTGCCCAAGGTGGCGGAGAAACTTGCTGAGCAACCAGTCCTGCCCTCCGGAAGATGAGACAGCTGCTGCGGCTCACAGGGTCTGCTGTACTTTCGCTACTGAGAGAAAAAAACAAAAAACAAAAATCAAAAAAACTACCGGAAATTAATTCCAAGTTCATAAACATGAAGAGCAGTCAAATCAGGGAGATTGCAGTGGGCCGGGCAAGGGTACATGGTTAAGAAGGTGGCTCCCTTTGTTTTAGATTCCAGAGAGACCAAGAGTGCTTTCTGCCGAGCAGCCAGCCCCGCCCGCCAGCTGCCGCTGCTTGCAGTAACCTCTGTAGTTTTGCTACCAAGAACGAAAACTACTAAGAATGAAAACTAACTTTTTTTTTTGTTAATGCTCTTCACTATTCTTTTGGGATTAAAGGATTAGCAGGGGGCAATGTTTGCCCATATTGGGAGGTTTGTCCTACCATGGGAATCAGTGTGCAGATGTGCAGCATGAAGTGACTCTCAGGAGCTTCTGGGAGTCCGTGCTGCTGGGGTGACCGCCATCTTGTCCTCCAATTTTAAACCTTTCTAAGGAAGTATTCATTCCTATCTCTAATCTTCCCCCCCACATACACGCACCAAAAAAAAGTCCATTCCCCTCTGAATACTTATTAAGAAACAGCATTCAGAGTGGTGAAGGGTCCCAGCCCTAAATATAGTATGCTGTGTTTAAATACCATCTAAGGTATTTATAGCTGCAGTAAATTGGGAAAATTATTCACAGTTCCTGAGCACTGCTTCCTTAGCTACAAAAGGAAGATTATTGTAGAGTAAGAGAGCTGAGAGAGGCGACAGTGATGAAAAGGGGACTTTATACTCCTAAAGCCTAAATCCATTCATACCTAAAGGTGATGACAATATGTAGCATTTTTTTCCTGGTTGAAGATTTTCAGGGACAGACTCTGACCACCATTTGATCAATGGATGGAAGCAGAAAAGTAAGACGGTGTCCTTCACTGCAAAACACTTAATATGATGACATATAATAGTCACCTTCCAGAGAAGAACAGAACATGTGGCACTTTCCCAAACATTGAGCTTCAAACTCTACACTAGGGTACATATTATAAAAATTAGGATTTCCCAAAATGTACAAAGTGTGCCTCATAATCACCATATATTTTCACTTCTGGCTCTTAATTCCAGAGATTGCTTTTCAAGGGAGAATGCAAGAGGAGAAAGGCAAGAAATCCTGGTCTACATTGTGTCAAAATAGCAAGCAACTTTTTTTTAATACCTGATTGATTTGTTGTGTAAAACGTCTATCAATCTGTCTAAATCAAAACTTGCTTAACTTGTAGTTCAGAAAATCTTACAGGGCCCCTGATTCCCAGGAGGCTATAAAACCCTTGAAATTATAAGCAAGATTTGAAGACTTTTTGCAGATGTGGTTTGTCTGGGGAATTTCCATAGATTTATATTAAATTTTCTTAGGGACCTATAGCCCATTCAATCACTAATATTTTTTTTGATTCTATGATGACACCTCCAATGAAAATTATGCTTTTCCTCCAGTTTTCACTCACAGTTTTTACTTATGTTAACTACAAAATTCTCCTGGTTTGTTTATTCTACTTCCATTCTGCTCATTCTTCAGTCTATACTGTCAATTTTCTTAAACTCCAACCCAATTACATTCATGCATAAAACACTGTGATGCCTCCCCCACTGCCAACCAAACTAGGTACAAATGCTTCAGATCTCTCACAACAGGAAAGGCCCTTAGTACCTTGTGTCACCGTCCTCTTTTGTGTCTCTTACTGGCAAATAGCTTGTTTTCAAGATATACTCACGTTTGTCACTTTTGCATATCTCTTTGGAACTACCTACTTTTATTTCCTTCTTCACCATTCTTTACAACCTTCATGAAAGGCTTCTTTTTCATGAAGTCCTCTTGATTTCCCTAATATTCATTATTCTCCTCACCTGGCACATCCCCAAAATGAATTTGTGTCAATCTCCTTATGAAGCTAATCATACCTGAATCTGTATCATCACTACCAAACTGCTTATCACTCTCCTTGCTTCAGTACAGGAACTGCTATCACTTTGCTTTTAATTTGTCACTAAATTCTTTTGTTGGATCACTCTGTTCAGTGCTGCCATCAGGAAGGCAATACTGACCTATTTTATTCCCTGAAATGTTCAGATTTCTTAGGGAAAAAAATTCACCTCAGAACCAAGCCACAGACAGAAACTTCTAAGTTTACCTAAAATGAAAGAAAATAATTAGGACAGATCTTTATTAATAATTAAGGCAGAAACTTCTAAGTTTAGCTAAAATGAAAGAAAATAATTAAGGCAGATCAATAACAAAACAAAGATTTTTCCCTTTCTCTTTCTTCCTTTTCCCCCTTGAATTGAAGAGCAATTACATTCATTTTCAAAAGTCCTGAGTGAAAAATAAACATTTTTAAATTTAAATTCGTTTTTCAAGCTCCAGTATTCATTATTTCCTGTTTCTGCTTTCTTTTCTCCCTCAATAGAAAGTACTTTGCTGAAAAAAAAGGAAGGGTCAAAAACAAGGTGTTAGCATTGGGAATAGGAGGAAAAATACCTCTTATATTTATGAAAAATTCTAGAATACAAAATTTCAACCCAAGTTAATGTTCCTTGGGAAGAAGTAGAGAAAGTTAGAATCCTATTTATAGAATTTTTGAATGGCCTTTTCATAGTGATTGGCAGATGCTGTCTGCCTTGAACCCAGAACCCTAAGTACTCTGCTTCAGCCAGAATACGGATAAAATCACAGTAGAGTTAGGGTTGGAAGAGTGCAGTAGGCAATCATGACTACAGAAAGAGCAGAGTTTAAAGTCAGCTCAATCTGTGTACTTAGGTGTGGAGAGTTCCAACTGGGAGGCTGAGATCCTCTGGTGACCTCAGATCCCCTTTTCTCCACTGAAATAAAAAAGAGGATTTTAAATAAATACATTGATTCTGGTTCTCTTGACACAACCAAAACAGTTCTTTGAATAAAATGTAGACATAGAGCTTTAGGTTTTCAAATTGAAAAAGAAATGTACTATATTCATCAATTTGCACACTGATGAAAGATAATCTATGTTCACAATTTCCCTTTCCTCTCCTCCTTCTTCTTGCTGGCTAGCAAGAGACAACAATTGGCCAATGCAAACAGAATTATGGCCACTTAAATGTAGATGTTTAATTCCATCACTCCAAGTATTTTTTAATTAAGTACTCCATCCCATTCCAGAGAACAACAATGAAATATTCTTTTTCATTACACTTCATTTACTTCTGAAATACACTTTTCTAACAAACTCAGCTTAGGCACAAGTGAAAAAAACATCTGCCAAGGATATCCTAACTGGATCTTTACCTCTCAAAATTTCCTTTCTGGAAAAAAAAATTCCTGTCTTATTTTGGGTACATCTTTCTGATGCCTTCCTGCCTTGGTTGATCTCTCTAAAGAATGGGAATAATTCTTGTTTTTCCCATATAGCCCTGTGTCTTTTCTAAGTTATGTTATAATTTACTACATGCTGAAAGAGAGGCCAGAAGCTTGCAGTATACCCTTTAAAACACCTTAAGTACTTAGAATGAATTAAATTAATAAACCAAAATAAGTTCAAACCCTGGGAGAACAGCTTAATGGAAGAATAATTTGACATGCTCCTAAATTAATTATTACCAACCAGAGTGGGTGGGAGAGGTGATTTGTTTTTTCCCAGCGTAAATTTGATAGATGCTTTTATGACTTCTCAAGTCTCCTTTACTGTTAATTTTTTTTCTTAAAAAATGAAGAATTAATAAAAGAAAAACATTCTCTTGCTTTGACCTGGGTTCCTGCTCCTTCTATTTTTCTGATTTTCCCCCCCAAAATCAGTGTTGCTATCAAACACCCTTCAAATTCTGTTATGATTAAAAATCTGAATATATTGCTCTCCTCTATAATACAAATGTGTATGGGTAATGACATTCATTTCCAAGGCCTTTTACATGGATTGTGAATTATCCCAGAACATGGCAAAATTTATTAAAACAGAAGTCTTGCATGAAACACATGTTTCTTTTCCTTTGAGCCTATTTAATAAGCCTTTTGATATAGAATCTGTTTTCATTACTATGACTGAAATTTAACAATTTGCTAAATATGAATGGCTATAAAGTTGTGATATTGCAAAAATCATATTTCATTCTATAATAATATAGAAAATGTGGTCTGTAGTACACTGGCTGATGCCCATGCTTACCAAGTAATGCCTCATTTATCCAGGATGCCTGGGTAATGAGGTGGTTTATATTGTGATTTTTCTCTAACTGAGGCTTATTCTCTATACATGCCAAAAGGTTTTATTAGAACTAATTTTTATGGAAATATTTCTCAAATGCATTACACAGTTTCCAGCCTAAGTAAGTGTACACTGAAGCTATTTAACTGTTCTTAATGATACAGTCATCACAAGGCTATCAACCATTGTATGAGACCACATCACAGTCAAGGGGAGCCAAGAAGGAGAAAGCTTGCATGCCCATTTTCCCAAATTTTTCTGCTTTCTGAGTTATGTCTGTCACTGACTACATTTCCTTTCTCACAATTAGTTTCTCCTTTATCAGTTTTCAATGCTTCTGCTCCAAGCAATTTTCCATTCCTTTAAACTCACATTTTTAATTAATAGAAAGCCAATCACAAAGTCCTCCTAGGGTTGTATGGTAAAGAGGAACCATTCCAAATTTCATGTGTAGATTCAAAGCAGAAACACAAGTAGGAGTTGTTAAGAAATAATGAGTGTACAGTCAAGTAGCATTTGTCCCAGTCACCTGACTCTTCACCAGGCCCAGAGGGTGAGGTTGCTCAGGGTCCCCACGGAGCATGGAACACATGCCGTATGATTCTGCTTCACATTTCATCTCAGTATTCCGCACTGATAGCGTGTCTACAACCAGATTACAGAGACATTTAAAACAGGAAAATTATTTGATTGTTCATCAGATTTGTTACACTACTTAATACAGAGCTCTGAGTGTCTAAAAAGTGCTGGTTGTACTAGGCCTTCCCCTGCATCCTGGGGAACTTCACATTGCATGTAACAAGTTTTAAACTTTCTGTCATTTGGCATTATTTGTGCCAAAGCTTCCACCCAGAAGCACCAACTACCTTGCCCTAGGCATTGCTATAAACAAATACAAAAACTTCTTGTGTGTTTCTTGGTGTTGCAACTGGAAATCTGCCTACACCTCAGTCATTCTTTTTCCTCAACTTCAGTTCTTTCACAGAGATTTTTTACTAGCCTATGTAATTTGTAAGCAGAAATCTCCAGCTCTGTCCTGAAGCCTAAGAGTAGCCTATTATTTTGTTAAAAAATTGTATAATTGTTCAACAAATAAATTTGTCAATAAAAAGAGTAGCCTTTATTTTTCACTCTTTACATGCACAGTAGCTTATTAATATGTCACATGATTGCCTTCCTTTGACCATGACAGTTGAAACAATTGGAGGAGAGCATGGTCCTCAGGAATGCAATGCAAAGTAACTTCATATTTTTTAAAAGACTATGACACATTTAGATATTCTGATTTTTCTTCTTGTATTGTTCTGTTTTCTAAATTAAAAATCAGTTCAGAAAATTATCTTTCCTTGTGATATTACTTATTTTAATGTCAGATTTTCTATGTTCCCATAATATAAAAGTGTGTGCTCTCTGACCACACTGAAAATATTTCCTTCCTCTGTAGTGTTTTGGTCACTTCTAAAAGTATTCTCCCAACATATAACATGTCCATTCAACTTGTCTGTAGATGTGGAAAATGAGTTAACTAAATACAATGTGCTTTGGTTACCATTTGGCACCAGCAAATTGACTCGCCAAGAGGCACAGCCTTACATATATTACCTCACAGTGATAATAAGATCTTCTCAGTTTCTAATTCTATTGCAGCAATAAAATTGCAGGAATTTTCTTTAACATGACCTTGTTTTCTCAAAGTTAACTTTTAAAAACACCATCCATTTAGCTGTGAGGAAGCAGATGTAAAAGTCACTCTTGTACTACAAACAAGCATAATTCTGGGCTCAGTGATGAGGAAAGACAGCGTTCTCTTTGTTACTTTTGTTTTTATTTTTGTTTTCTTAAGAGAGGGATTGGAAGAGAACTAATTTTATTTATTTTTTATTGATTTTTGTTTTTCCAACACCTAGTTATGTATGTGGTGCTGGGGTTCAAGGTTGAGTCCTTGCACATTGCTATTCAAGGGTTTTAGTGCTGAGCCACTGCTCCAGCCCTGAAAGACAACACTCTCTTTCATGATGTACCCAGCCTGGAGTCACTACCAAGTAACTTCGTGCTGGTCTCTCTCCAAGTGGCAATGCCATGAAGGCAAGGCCTGGTTTTTCTCATGCTATTTTACCTCCTGAACTTAGCGGAGCACCTGACACCTGATAGGCAGTGAAGAAATATCTGTTGCATGAATAAATGAGCAATTCTCATAAGTACTTCAAAGCAGCTTGCTTACAACATAAGAATTATGGTTACATTTTCAATTTGCTTTAAAGGTAATATTAAAGGGGGTTGGGGATTTAGCTCAGTGGCAGAGTGCATACCTAGCTCACACAAGGCCCTGAGATCAGTCCTCAGCCCTGGAAAAAACCTGAAAAGTAAAGGTAATGTTAAAATGGCTTGGCTTAATCTTAAAAGCTTGGATTCTGAAAACTGATGTACACATTTGCTGAAGTTTAGAGGTAGTGCTTGCAGTCTGTGCAAGATATTTACATTTGAGGAAGGCTCATGAGACTAGAGAATCCTTAATGCCCTATTTTATCATGGATATAAGCATGTGGGAATCTACAGAGGGGACTATACAAGTTTTTGTGTAAGTCACTGGGCAATGAAGCTGAGAAGGTCGGGAAAGATTGTACAATATTCTGTTGCCCCTGAAAGATTTTAGGTCAGGGCTAATCCATGGACCATTTTTGACCAGGAACATCAGGAACCCTGGGAGCTTGATAGAAATTCAGAAGCTCAGGCCCCAATCCAGTCCCCTGATTCAGACACTCAGGATGAAGGGCTAGAATTTTGAGTTTGAACAAGCTACTCCAGTGATTCTCATGCACCCTAAAATTTGATATTCACTGTTCAAGTCTAGAAAAGTGGGTGCTGTGAACATATTTAGCCTGGATAATACCATGATTTTCATTTTTGCAAAGGACACCTTAATGAAGTGTCAGATAAGTAGGTCTCCTCTCTCTTCTAGGTTTGTAATCCCACATCCTAGGCAACATGAAAGCCAAGCATCCGTCTTTTCTCTCCATTTCTATCAACATCATCCTAAGTGAAACAAATTAACATCGGCCCTGGGATGTCCCACAGAACTCCTGTGGGAAAATAAAAATGCACAATTCAATTTACTAATGAAAACATAATTTGATATTTGAGGACATCCTAAATGCCAATACACTATGAAATGTACCTACGCAAATATAAGCAAGTCTCAGAAAGGTACTCAATATAATTGAAAATCAAAAAGTGACAGGAATTTAATTATTAGAAGTTGAATTAAAATAAGTAAGGTTGATTGCATCTAGGTATTTTTATTGAACAGCTACACTTAAAATGACTTCTTAGGGATACTCCTCATGTAGTTCTTAATTCCACAGTGAAATCACAAAAGCAAAAAAAGAATTATTTGTATGGTGCTTATTAATACATTCTGTTAATACTGTCGTCTAGTGAGATGTTCACATTTTTGTATAACCCCAAGATAAAAGCTGATTAGGACATACAATCTTGTGAGAGAAATAAATGCCCACACTAGCTTGACTACCTTGTTCTTTTTGTTGTTTTTGTTTGTTTGTTTAATTGTTTATTTTAAAGAAAGGGGGAACAGTGAGAGAGAGAGAGAGAGAGAGAGAGAGAGAGAGAAGCAATTTTTATTTAGTTTTTCATGTGACTTTCATTCCTGGGACACTTTGTTGTGTACGTGGTGCTGGAGTTTGAACTTGTGTACTCACGCATGCCAGGCAAGCACAGTAACTACTGAGCCACTGCTCCAGCCCTACCTGGCTCTTTTATCA
Organism: Aplodontia rufa; assembly: GCA_004027875.1. Taxonomy (NCBI): domain Eukaryota; kingdom Metazoa; phylum Chordata; class Mammalia; order Rodentia; family Aplodontiidae; genus Aplodontia; species Aplodontia rufa. Next base: position 14,234 of record PVKS010031276.1, on the reverse strand, counting down.
GAATGATGATCATTATTTAATAAATTCTCATCTATCAGACATGGACCAAGGTTCAACCACATCAAATAATAAAGCAGAGTAAGAGAAAAAAATTTCCCTTACTATAACTGGCTGCAAAATACAGAAAGAAAGTAACAAGAAATATATGGGTTGTTATGAAGACATGAATTTATGAAATATATGTTTCTCAATGCAGCAAAAAGTCATCAAAAGATATTAGGAAAATGCCTAAAAAGTATAAGGTTAACTATTGAATTTTATCTCCCAATTTTTTAAGACTAAAAATAAATGAAAGTTTTTATGAGGCATAAAATACACATGAAAATACTAGAGAAAAAATATTCACTTGCACAGCATGAAGGATAAATGTTAATGGAGAGCAACTGTACTTACTGGTAAACCTTTAAATAAAAGGGAAAGGAAATGAAAACTTTCAAAGGATATCCATAAAATTATACCTATTTTAAACTATGGAAGTCACTTGCATATAAATGAGGAATAATTACAAATGAGATAATTGCTGTGAAATACAAGGTGTATATAAACTACCTAATATGTACCTAGAGTATAACACAGACTTATGAAAACTTGCAAGATAGTTCTTGGGGTAAGGGAAACAACTGGGAGATAAAGATGAGAAGATAGCAATTAAAATATAAATATTAATAAAAGTAAACTCCCTGAGGGCTGTAGTCGTGGCTCAGTGGTTACTGTGATTGTCTGGCATGCATGAGGACATGGGTTCAAACACCAACACCACGTACATTATGAAGTGTCAGAGCAACAAAACTCACATGAAAAACTAAATAAAAGTGACTCTCTCTCTCTCTCTCTCTCCCTCTCTCTCTTTCTCTCTCATTGTCCCTCTCTTTAAAAAAGTAAATGCAAGTAAATTCCCCATCCTCCAGGTGCTGTGCTCTTCTCCAGCCAGCCCTCCCCCTTAAATGTGAGAGGACCCACTTGCACCAGGCTCACCACCCACATCCATCCCCATGGCTACTGCAAGCCTTCCCCTCCATGCACTACCCCACCCACCTCCTGGTCCCCTGACCCCATTCCAGCCATGGCACATCCCAACACATACACCCTACCCCTGCACATTTGACCCTTTTTACCTACAGTTCTCCTTTGGTCTCCAAGCTGGGAATCCAGGGCAAATAATCCAGAACAGCCACCTGGAGCACTCTGGGGCAGGCCAGGTGGTCACTGGGGGAGGACCCTGACTTCCTCACTGGGCACCCTGGAGAAGGGGAGAGGATAGCAGTCCAGCCTTCCTGAGTGCAGCAAAGATGGGGAAGGAAGCAGCAGCCAACAGCAGGAAGGATCTCAAGGAACAGAGGAGCTGCTCTTCCCCTGCTTGGTGGACTCTTCTACAGCACTGCCAACATGTGGCCTGGCAGTAATTGGGACAATTTCTGCCCTTGTGTGTCAGCACATCAGGGGCAGGGCTGTGCCATGTGCCATTGGGCAGGGCTTTACAAAGGGACAGGGCCACTGAAAATCTTTGCTACCTGCAGGGATCAGGGGAATAAAGGAATGGGCAGTAAAAGGGAGACTAGGAGGGCTGGACTGAGGACTCTGTAGTGGGTTCTTAAGCTGTGGCAATGGATAACCCATGACCAGCTGTACGATGACACAGGCTGGGAGCCCTAGGCAGGGAATCCTAGGCTTCATGATGTTGTGGAATGTGGTCACATGAAGTCAGGTGGAGGTATCTGGGTCCAGGTGCTCTAGGAATCAGGCTTCTGAGCAGACAATGCTGTGGGAGTGGGGTGATTAGTGTGAAGGAGGGCCTCTGTGGTGGTTAGGGTGATCATAGTTTGAAATATATTTTTGCTTGAGCTAGGACTAGAACAGAAATTTTTGGATTTTGATTGTGTTATGAAAAATCATGATGTGGAGTTTTTCATCTGAGTTATAGTACAGTGATTAGTGCATAAAATATAAAAAAGGTACTCCTATTAATTTTTTTAAAAAATTGGGTTGCTGCTGTGCTTGGAGGAAAGAGGCTAGGAATTAGAAATTGGGGTTGGGGAGGAGCCTCAGTTGAGAACTTCCTACTTAGGAAATGCAGCTTTGACCCTTCTTTTGTTATTATCTGTTGCTGCTTTTCTATGTATCTTCCCCTGAACCAACACAAACTCCAACTAGCACTCCAAATGTCCCTCACTTTTATGATCCAGAAATCCACACACTGATCATCCACCTCATTCTGTCATATTTGCCTCCACTTGCTGCCACCACTTGCCGCTGAGACCTCCACCTTCTGGACAACCACTGCCCCATCTCTCCTACTTGGGATATTTATAATGACTGCACCTCGAGTAAAGGGGCAGGCACCTTGCCTGTCAATACTCAACAATCCATCTCCTGGTGGACAATTTATTGACACAGCTTGTGGAAACCACTACATGACTGATGCCACACATAACTCAAATTTGTATTGGCCCAAAGGCAGGGAATTTTGGAATGAAATGTCCCCTTCCACCACCTGAGAATGAACAGTCCCATTCTGATCTGCCATACAGCTAAGCTCCTTAGTCTACTACTTCCAGATAACTGAGCAAATGCATACTCATCTTCTGGAAGCTGAAGCCACTTGGGAGGACAGTGAAGGCCACCAGCCTTTCTTGGGGATAGGGGTGAGGAAGACCTGCCAGTCTCCATGGCAAATGGAGTTTTGATAGAAATCGCAGCAGGTAATTTTATTAAACACAGAATGGCAGTGGATAAGGGAAGCTTTGGGGTTGGCATTAGAATTGTAGGTTACCATTTGGGGTATAAGCTACATTTGTGTTAAAGGACAGTATTTTGGTTTTTGTTAAAAAATTGTTTTGTTTTAATGGTTGTGTTAGGTGATTTTGAGTTGATGGCTGTCTCAGACATGTGCTAGGGTTATATGGTCTATGGTTGGGTTATCTGTTAGTTTTCAGAGTTTAGGATTGGGTTTTACTTTTAGACATAAAGACTATTGGCATTCAGTTGGGGTGAGTGCTATGGAGTTTTATTTTTTTTTTTTTTTGGATCCTAGTGGGTTTTGGCTTTGGATTTCATACATATATAACACAATGTAAGAAATCTTAGAAGTTTTGCTTTGTATTTGAGCTAAGACACAGGGGTGTGAACATAAGAGTAAAGAAATGGATGTGTCTTTGGTGATTTGTGTGGTGGGTCAAGGTTTGTTTAAATTTGGGATAGTGTGTGGGTGGTTATTGTGCACAGTATATGAAATAATGTCACAGTTTTTCTTAATTTTTAGGGATTAGATGTGGTGATGTCTTTATGGGTTATGGAAAGAGGGCTCTAGTTAAGGATGGAGTGAGCATGAAGGTATTATTTGATGAATTGGTACAAATGGTTGCATTCTGATTGAGATTGGGAGTTAACGTAATTCTAAGGAATAGAATATAGGGAAATTTTCACAATTAGAGTTTAGATATTTTAGTTCAATTTGGTTGTAGAGGTTAGAATTTTAGGGGCAGATTTGAGTGTGATGTAGATTTTTGGTTAGAGTCTTTTTAGAAATATATGATTGGTGCTAGCATTAGGTTAGTAGTGTTATGATTGGTGATTGGTTTTTGATGGGGTTTGTTGTTAGGAGATTGTGTACTTAATATATCTTAGGATTCACTTTAGGATCTAAACTCATGTTGGGTTTGAAATTGGGCAGAGGCAGGGCTGGGTATAGTTAGAATTGTGATTTTTAGTTTTAGGGGTGGGGTGGTTCTTAGACACTGTGGATGTGTTTTAGGGTGAGTGTAATGTTCTAAGTTCACATTTGTTGATGAAGGGGATGTTAGGTTGATTCCAAGCAGCTGGGTGGGGCATCAGGCAGCCCAAACACACATGAAAGGAACAACTAATTAGATGCTGGTAAATAAACCCCCATGGCTTCTTATAATAATCAGATGATTGATGGAAGTTACCAGCTAATCTCTGAAGGACCTCCTCTTCCCTCCCCAGATAATGTCTTAGCCCAGGCCGCGGGTTGGGGGGTGGCAGGGGGTAAGGGGTTACCTTTTCCCCTACCTCCCTTCACTCTGCCAGCCAGGTGAATCTGGTCGAGAGCTCTCAATCCAGGATTTTGGGCCCGACTTTACATTTGGTGCTGAAACATCCGTGTTTTTCCTGATTCTTATGGGGGATGGATGTGGTTTTGGCTGGGTTCATATTAGACATTACTGTCACAAAGTGGTGAATTTCCCATTTATTTTTACATCTATCATTAGTGTCCTGCACATTTTCCCTTCCTTCATTTTGTTAACAAATTCCTTACTGATTTTCATATGTTAAACTACCTTAGATTTCTAGAAATGCATTCCACACATCATGGTATTTAACTGTGCTATGTGCTCTTTAACTCAGTTCATAAATAGTGTTGATTGCTGTTTGTTACATTGCATATTCACTGGTCTCTACATGTTTGCTATTTCCCCATGTAACTTTTTTGACCATTAATTTTAAAGATCTTTTGTAATAGTGAAGTAAGTGTGAATCCCCATTTCATAACCCATTTATAACCTTATGAAATAGCAACCTGTGATTCATAAATATGTGCTATTGCCCATTAATAAATATTTGACAAGATTTCGGTAAATGAAAATGCTAATAAAACTCCTTTTTTGGGCTAGAGCTCAATCCCAGGGTCCTCCCAGGCCACGCCCCATCCCAAGCCTGACCCCTCCAGGGCCTGCTGCGTGGCTCCGCCTAATTCGTACGCATGCGCAGTGGGCATCTCCGTTGCCTCCGGTTGTGAGGCTGCATTGAGAAGGCCGCCTTGGTGAAGGATGAGACTTTGAATTCCCGAGGTCCTTCCCTTCACTGCATGGACTGTACCACTTTTGCCCCTGGGTCTTTACTGCTATTATGTCCTCTTTTCCAGGGTCTGCAGTGAGGAACTCTAGCTGACCCACAGTGGCCACCTGGCCTGCTGCACAGCGCTCCCGATGGCCTCATGGATTGTTTCCCCTAGAGCTGGGAGGAGAGGTGCAGGTAGTGGAAGAGGTGGGGAGTGGGGTGAGCCCTGGCTAGAGAGGCATTGGGAAGCACGATTTGGGTGGCCAGCTCGTTGGGTAGGGGAGGTACACTGTGCCTCTTGCTGTGAGGCAATGCAGGGAGAGGGAGGTTCGTGCTGAGCCTGGGCATGGGGGGAAGTGGGGAAGAGGACTGAGGGTGCCATTTCTGGATGCACCTTGGGGTGCCTGGGGTGGGTGTGATGGAGGCTGTAGGGGCCTGTGACTGGGAGTAGGGTAGCGTGGAATTGGGGCATCATGGGGTGGAGGATGGTTGTGGGAAGAGGTAGCATTGGGAGTGAGGGTAGGAAAGCCTTGGGAATGGGAGGCATTTGGGAAGTGGGGAGGGGTGGGAGAGGGCTGTTTTTTTTAATAGAATAAGAGGAAACACTTTCATTTTTTTAAGAGAGGAACAGTGAGAGAGAGAAAAAGATAGAATCAACTTTATTTAGTTTTTCATGTGGCTTTTTTTGTTTGTTTGTTTGGTTGTTGCCCAGACACTGTTGTGTATGTGGTGCTGGGGTTTGAACCTACATACTTGCACATGCCAGGCAAGCACTGTAACTGTTGAGCCACAGCTCCAGCCCAGCGCTGTGTTTTTGATATTAAGTTTTTGACTTCTTTGTATATTCTGGATATTATTCCCCAGTTGGAGATGTAGCAGGCAATGATTTTCATCCACTCTGTAAGTTCTCTCTTGATACTCTTGAGTAATTCTTTAGCTGTGCAGCTACACTGATTGATTCCTGGCTTCGCTTCATTTCTTGCACTGTGTGAGTCTTTTTAAGGAAGAAGATGCCTACAGTGATCTGGTGGAGTGTTGACCCTATTTTTTTCTTCGTTTTAGATATTTTATTAAGGAGTTGAATTATTGTGGAATCATAAATGCATGTAAAGTAACAACATGATATGCATTTGTTTTTAAACTAGATTTACCCTCACATCACCCACACCAATCTCTTTAATTCTTCTATATTTTGCCACTACAAGTGATATAAATGCTTAGAGTGTGAATTTTCCAGATTTAAATGATTGCATGAATATTATTTGGATTCTCAAGGGGTTAAAGAGTATACTACAATGTTGTTTGTTTTCCTAGATCCCCCATCTCCCTCCCTCACCCCTCCCCCATCTGTCCCCCCCACACATATCTATGGTTGCCCTAGATTATGTGTTGCTATGCCTTTGCTGGGTATTATGCATGAGTTTGACTACCTTTCACCCAAACCTAAGTTTTGCACCAGCCTCCACATATGAGTGAAAACTTTCGACCTTTGACTCTCTGGTTTTGGCTAACTTCTCTCGGAATGATTTTTTTCCATTGCCAACCATTTACTGTCAAAGTCTGTGATATGATTGTTTCTAATATTTTAATAGAATTCCATTGCATATATATGCCACAACTTTTGAATACATTCATCCAGTGAGGGGCATTTAGATTGGTTCCATAATTTAGCTATTGTAAATTGAGCTTCTATGAACATAGATTTTGTTGTGTCACTGTAATGGGCTGATTCTAACCCCTCTTGGAAAATACCCAGAAGAAGGATAGCTGGATTGTATGGTAGATCCAAGCCTAATTTTTTGAGGATTCTCTACACTGCTTTCTAGAGCGGCTATATCAGTCTTCAATGTGTTAGTGTTTCTATCTCCCCACAACCCCTCCAGCATCTGTTATTGTTTATATTCTTCATCTTTGCCAATCTGACTGGAGTGAGGTGAAATCTTAATGTAGTTTTGATTTGCATTTCTCTTTTTACTAGTGATTTAGAACACTTTCTCATATATTCATTGACTTGTTCAATTTCCTCTTTTGACAAGTTTTTATTTAGCACTTTGGTCTATTTATTTATGGAATATTTGTGGGTTTTGTATTAAGTTTTTTGAGATCCTTGTAAATTTTGAATGTTTTACTCCTGTCAAAGGAATTAAAGGCCATGCTTATCTCTCATTCAGTAGGTTGTATCTTGAAATTTTGACCAGTTCCTTGGCTGATCAGAAGCTTTTTAGTTTAATGGCATCTAACTTATTGATTTTTTACTTTAATTCTTTTGCTTTAGGATTCTTGTCGAGAAAGTCTTTGCCTACTCCCACATGCTGGAGTGTTGGTCCGAATTTTTCTTCTACCAGTTGTATGTTAGCTGGTTTAGTTCCTAGTTTCTTGATCCATTTTGATTTGATTTTTGTGCAAAATAAGAGGTAAGGATCTAATTTGAACTTCCTATAAATTCCTGTCCACTTTGTTCAGCACCATTTCTTGAATAGGCTGCCATTCCTCCGTGTTATATTTTAACCCTCATTGTCAAAGTTCAGAAGTTTAAAGATTTGTGGACTTCTGTCAGAGTCTTCCATTCTATTCCATTTATTTTCATTCCTATTTTGATACCAGTACAATGCTGTTTTTGTTACTACAACTTTATAGTATAATTTTAGATCTGATACAGTGAATGCATTTGTTTTGTCTTTCTTGCTTTGTAATGTTTTGTCTGTTCTGGGTTTCTTGTTATTCCAGATGAATTTAAGGATTGCTTTTTCTTTTTCTGTGAGGAATGAAATTGATATCTTGATGGGGATTTCATTGAATCTATACAGTGCTTTAGGCAGAATGGACATTTTAATTATATTAATTGTGCTGAACCACGAGCATGGAACCTATTTCCATCTTCTCAGTTTCTCTTCAAATTTTTTTTCAATGTTCAATAAGTTTTGTTTTTGAGGTTCTATTTTTTTCTTCTAATGTATATTTGCTGATTTAATTACTAGTTCTTTGATCCATTTCTATTTGATTTTTGTGCAGGGTGAGAGATTGGGATCTAGTTTCAGTTGTTTGCATATGGCTGTCCAGTTTGTCTAGCAACATTTGTTGACCAGGCTATATTTCCTCCACACTGTTCCCACCTTTGTCAGAAAATAAATAGTTTAAGACTTGTGGGTTTGCCTCAGAGTCTTCTATTCTATTCCATTAGTCTTCATGTCTGTTTTGATACCAGGACCACATGGTTTTGTTACAAAAGTAACAAAATTATAGTATAATTTCAAGGACAATAGGGTTTGTTTTTGTTTTTGCTATTGTTGTTTTGTTTTGTTTTTACCTTATTAATGTTTTGGATAGTCTGTGTTTCTCACTGTTCCAAATGAATTTGAGAATTGATTTTTCTATATCCATGAGGAGTATTATTGGTATCTTGATGGGGATTGCATTGAGTCTATATAAACTGTTCTCAGCAGAATGGTCATTTTAATTATATTGATTCTTCCTTACCAAGAACATGGGACATTTTCCCATCTTCTCACCTCTTCACTTTCTTTCTTGAATGTTCAATAGTTTTCATTGTAGAGGTATTTGTTTCCTTTGTTAGATTACTGCCCAAATATTTTATTCCTTTTGAAGTTAATTGTGAATGGGATGGATTTCCTGATTTCTTCTGCAGCTGAATTGCTGTTGGAGTGTATAGGACAGCAGTTGATTTAGGGGTGTTGCTCCCCCCTGGGCTGTGGAGCTGGGAGCGGTGGAACGGCCTCGGGGGACCTTAGCCGTTCCTCGGGAGCCAGCAGGACACTGGGAACCGGGCGCCAGCAGGACAGGGCTGGGGGCTGGGGACTGGGGAAGAGGAGTCGCTCCCCACAGCGTTCCTGTGCGAGGAGCGGGCGGAACGACCTAGTGAGCCGTCCTCCGAGGGGCCGAGTTAGGAAGGGGATGGGGCAAGGAGTCACTCCCCACTGCACTCCAGAGCGAGGAATGGGTAGAATGACCCAGCAAGCCTGAGCCATCCTCTGAGGGGCCAAGTTAGGGCAGGGATGGGGAAAGGAGTCGCCCCCCGCTGCACTCCAGAGCGAGGAAGGGGTAGAATGACCCAGCAAGCCTGAGCCATCCTCCTAGGGGCTGAGTTAGGAAGGGTTGGGGAGCTGGGAACAAGGGGCGAACGCCAGCGGCTGGAACACGGGACCTGCATCTTCTACCGCTGCTGATCTCTCTGACATCTCTGCTGCTGCTGCTGCTGCTGCGGCTGCGGCTTCTTCTGACTGCTGCTTCTTCTCTGACTGCTTCTGTGGTCTCTTCCTTCAGGACGCGGCTGCTTGCTTTCTTGCTCTTCTCTGGCTACTGCTTCTCCTTTGGCTGCTCCTTTTTTGGCTGCTTTTCCTTTGGCTGCTTGCTTCTTGGGCCGCTTGCTTCACCTGACTAGCTGCTCCTCTATTTATGCATTACAAGAGCCAATAGTGTACAATGCAAACACCTTTCTCCAATTGTAACAAATGAGTGGCCGAATAGCTTAGTCATGCAGTCAGGCAATTTGCTAATTACAAGCCAGCTGGACCCCTTAGAGTTGTTTACCACCAATTCCTTTACAAGCCAGCTGAACCTCATGTTCCCAACATAGGGGTATTGATTTTATTTCCTACCACTTTGCTATATCCATTAATAAGCTCTAGAAGTCTTCTGATATGCATTTTTTGGTCTTCTAGGATCATATCATCAGCAAATAGAGACTTCCTCTTTATCTATTCCAATCCCTTTGATTCCAATCCTTTGTCAGATAGCTCTAGCTAGGGTTTCAAGGACTATGGTGAATAAGATTGTTGATTGTGTATAGCCTTGTCTTAGAAATGCTTCGAGTATTTCTACCTTAAGGACAGTGTTAGTTGTGGGTTTTTCATGAATGACCCTCACAAAGATTAAGGTGTGTTCCTTTGATCTCTATCTTCATCAGAGCTCTGAGCATAAATGGGTGGTGGCTTTTATCAAAGGCCTTTTCTACATCAATTGAGATGATCATATGGTCTTTATCATTAATTCTATTTAAATGATGAATCACAAGACTGGTGCATATGTTGAACCAGTCTTGCAACCCTAGAATGAAGCCCACTTGATCATGATGTGTTATTTCTTTGATGTATTTTTGGATACATTTTATTAGAATTTTATTTGTGATTTTTGCATCTAAGTTCATCAGGAAAAATTGGTCTGTAGTTTTCCTTTCTTGATGTGTCTTTGTTGGGTTATGTTATTAGGGTTATTTTTGCCTGATAAAAATTATTTAGGAGGATTCCATCCCTTTCAATTTCATGGAATCACGTACTAAGGTAAGGTGTTAATTATTCTATAGAAGTCTGGTAGAATTCTGCTGAGAATCCATCAGACCCTGGGCTTTTCTTTTTTGGAAGGCCTTTGGTATTTCAATTTCACTACCTGAGATTGGTCTGCTTAAATTTTCAATGTCCTCCTGTGTCAGTTTGGGAATGTTGTATGTGGTTAGGTATTTGGTGTTTTTTTTTTCTTTTATTTTTGAAAAACCATACAAGTTTTTAACAATGTGATGTAAAATGTGTATAATTTCTGGATATTGGATTTACCACCAGGAGTGCCACCCCTACAATTACCCACTCTTATCCCTCCCTTCCCTTACCTACAGTATCTCTAAAAAAGTATTAGGTTGCATAATATTACATCTTATCTGGATCTAATACATGATAATAGACCAACTTCCTCAATGGCTAGGGTCTAGTTCTAGCCTCCACAAATGAGTGAAGACATTCGACCCTTGATTCTCTAGGTTAAGCTGATTTTACTCAGCATAATTTCTTCCATAGCCGTCCATTTACCTTCAAAGGCTGCAATATCATTGTTTCTAATTGCTGTGTAAAAATCCATGGTATACATGTACCACAGTTTTTAGATGAATACATCCAGTGAGGGACATCTGGGTTGTTTCCATAATTTAGCTATTGTAAATTGAGCTGCTATGAAGATAGTTATTGCTGTATCACTGTAATGTGCTGATTCTAAATCCCCTGGAAAAATACCCAGGAGAGGAGTAGCAGGATCATACGGTGGGCTCATCCCTAGTTTTTTAAGGATTCTCCACACTGCTTTCCAGAGAGGCTATACCAGTCTGCAGCTCCACCAACAGTGTGTTAGTGTGCCTATCCACAGACCCTCCAGCATCTATTATTGTTCATTTTCTTCATTTTTGCCATTCTGACTGGTGTGAGGTGAAATCTTAATGTAGCTTGCATTTGCATTTCTCTGATTACTAGTAATTTGGAGCAATTTCTCATGTATTCATTGGCTTGATCAATGTCCTCTGTTGAGAAGTTTCTATTTAGCTCTTTGGCCCATTTATTAATTGGGTTGGTAATGTTTTTGTAGTTGATATTTTTGAGGATTTTGTAGATTCTGGATATGAGAACCTTGTCAGAGGAATCATAGCCCATGATTCTCTCCTTTTCCGTAGGAAATCTCTTGACTCTTTTGATTGTTTCCTTGGTGCTACAAAAGCTTTTTAGCTTAATGGCATCCCATTCACTGATTTTTGACTTTACTCCCTTCACTTTAGGAGACATGTTGAGAAAGTCTTTGCCCACTCCCAAATGCTGAAATGTTGGACCTAATTTGTCTTCCATCAGTTGCAAGGTAGGTGGTTTAATTCCTAGCTCCTTGATCAATTTTGATTTGATTCTCATGCAAGGAGAAAGATATGGGTCTAATTTCAACTTTCTGTAAGTGGCTGACCAGTTTGTCCAGCACCATTTGTTGAAGAGGCTGTCTCCCCTCCATGTAATATTTTGTTCCTCCCTTGTCAAAAATCAGATGTTTAAAGATTTGAGGGTTTGTTTCAGGGTGTTCCATTCTATTCCATTGGTCCTTCTCTCCTATCTTGGTACCAATACCATGCTGTCTTTGATACTACAGCTCTGTAGTATAGTTTTAAATCTGGTATGGCAAAACCACCTGTTTCATCTTTCTTGCTTAGTAGTGTTTTGGCAATTCTAGGTTTCTTACTGTTTCAAATGAATTTGAGAATTGCTTTTTCTATGTCTGTAAAGAACAACATAGGTATCTTTATAGGAATAGCATTAAATCTATATAAAGCTTTCAGTAGAATGGCAATCTTTATTATACTAATTCTGCCTAACCAAGAGCATCGGGCATATTTCCATCTTCTTAGGTCATCTTGGATTTCATTCTTCAATGACCGATAATTTTCATTGTAGAGATCTTTGATTTCCCTTGTAAGGTTAATTCCCAAGTATTTAATTTTTTTAAAGATATTTTGAATGGGATTGATTTCCTGACTTCTCCATCAGTCCTATTAATATTAGTGTATAGGAAAGCTACTGATTTATGCATGTTGATCTTGTATCCTGCCACTTTGCTAAATCTATTTATGAATTCAAGCAGTTTACTGATGGAGTTTTTTGGATCTTCCAGATACTGGATCATGTCATCAGCAAACAGAGAGTTTGACTTTGTCTCTTCCTATTTTTATCCCTTTGATTTCTTCCTCTTTCCCAATAGCTGCAGCTAGGGTCTCAAGAACAGTATTTGTGTCTCCCAGCTTATCAAATAGAAGGAGAATAGTTTTTGAAAATAGGTTCTGATAATCCTTTGTATTATGAATGAGTCATGCCTCCGTTTTCATTCCTGAGTATGTTCATTTGCTTCAAATCATTCTTTTGGTGAGTTTGACTAGGTATCTGTCAATTTTGTTTTTTTTTTATTTATTTTTTTGAAAAAAAAAAACAATTCTGTTTCTTTAATTTTCATGGGATTTTTTTTCATTCTCAATTTCATTATTTTGGTTCTAATCTAGATTATTTCCTGCCTTCTACAATATTTGGGATTGGATTGTTCCTCTTTTTGTAGAGATTTGAGGTGGAGCATAAGTTTCTTTATTTGGGATCTCTCCTGATTTTTGAATATGGTAGTCAGTGCTGTGAATTTACCTTTTAACAATGTTCTTATACTGTCCCAACAATTTCGATAGATTGTGATTTCATTGTCATACATTTCCAAGATTTTCTTGATTTCTGTTCTCATTTCCTCTGTGATCAATTCTTTATTGAAGAGGATATTATTTAATCCCCATGTCTTTATGGACTTTTTACTATTTTTCTTGCTGTTAATTGCTAGGATCACATCGTTGTGCTGATAGCATACATGGGATTATGTCAACATTTTTGTATTTGTTAAAATTTCCTTTGTATAATAGAATATGGTCTATTTAGGAGAAGGATCCAGGTACTGCTGAGAAAAAAGCAAACTTGGCAGGTTCAGGATGGAATATTCTATAGATGTCTGTTAAGTCCATTTGAATAATAGAGTTTAGGCTAGTGATATCTTTATTGTTTTTTTGCTTTGATGATCTGTCCATTGTTGATAATGGTGTATTAAAGTCCCCCAGTATTATTGTGTTGAGGTCAATAAGTGATTTAATGTCCTTGAGTATTTCATGTATTTTGAAGCTTTAGGGGCATAAGTATTAGCTATTATAATATCTTATTGTTATAGTGTTCCTTTTACTAAGATGTAGTGATCTTCTTTATCTCTCTAATTTTTTATTAAAATTTAACTTGTCAGATATAAGTATTGCAACATCAGCTTGCTTTCTTTGACCATATGCCTGGTAGGTGTTTTGCCAACCTTTCATCTTCATGGTGTGTCTCCTGTATGCAACATATTGTTGGATTTTTTTAAGGGGCAGTGAGCATTTTATTTGTATGAATTCACTTTAGTAGCAATAATTCCACATAGTTTTAAAACAATACCAGAAAGTGGGTGTGGCACACCAGGAAACTTAAAAGCTGAGAAATGAAACCACTGAGGTCCAGATGCACAGTAGATAGAGCTGCTGGAAGCAGACAGCTGAAACACAGGAGCACTGCAGGCTGAGAGGAGCCTGCCTCACATCCCAAGGCTTTGCGGCTGATGCAGCTTTGGGGCACTATGCAGAGCTAGGTTCAACGTCTTCACCAGGGGCCCCAGCTATTCTGTCCCCAGCTGGAGCAGCGGCCTGGTGCCTGTCTTTGTTTCCCAGCCAGTTAAGGATGAGATGTAGGAGCTGGGATGAGCTGCCTCAGGCCTTGCATCTGCCCCAGGAGACTGCCATTGGGCATCAGAGGATGGGGCAGGAAGAAAGACAAACACCTTCTACCATCCTGTGAGCCACAGGTCACAACCAGACCACTTCATTCTTGGAGGTCATCTTTGTAGATTGTGGAGGGAGGGATGCATGTCCTAGTTGCTTCTGAGTGGGGGAGGGGGAAGGCCAAGACCACAGGGATTCCCCAGACTGGGATTGGTGGACTTGGGGGCACACCTAGAAATTCTGTAGCAGGTGTGTGAGAGCAACCTGCTCCTTCCAATGCCTCCCATCCTTGGGTGGGTTGTGCATGCCCATTCCTGAAAGCTTTTTCCCCCTGACACTTCCTGTGGGGGACTGG
>PVKS010031275.1:9229-23695 GCA_004027875.1 Aplodontia rufa | reverse complement strand
ACTGTGCCTCCACCAGCCATGTCCTGGCACTTCTCCTGTGATTTTATATCCATCATGTTTTTTAAAACTTTTTTTATTTTTATTTTCTTTCTTTCTTTTTTTTTTTTTTGGTACCAGGGGTTGGGATTGAACCCAGGGGTACTTAACCACTGAGCTACATCCCCGAACCCCTTTTGAAAAAAATATTTTATTTTGAGACAGGGTCTTACTAAGTTGCTGAGGCTGGCTTTGAACTTGCAATCAGCCTTCCAAGCCACTGGGATTACAGGTGTGCACCATTGCGCCTGCCCTTAATCTTTTGATTTTGACATAATTATAGAGCACATGAAGTAGGGAATAGTACACAGCCTCATCGGCCTTCATCCAGTTTCCCCCAGAAGTAACATCTGCATCGTCACAGTGTAATCTCACACCGGGGAAATGAACATTGATGCAGCTGATTGACCTTAGACTTGGTCAGTTTCTCATGCACTCAGGTTTAGAATTGTTCTTTTTATCACATATACGGAACTGTATGACCACCTCTGCGTTCTAGATACAGAAAAGCTCTCTTTCTTTTCTTTTTTTAAAAATTATTTTGTTTTAAAGGGAAAGAGAGAGTAGGAGAGAGTTAATTTTATTTTTTCATCTGGTTTTTGTTTTTCTCCCACTTAGTTGTGTACGTGGTGCTGGGGATCAAACCTGGGTTCTAGCGTGTGCCAGGTGAGCGCTCTACCACCGAGCCACCACTCCGGCAGCCCAGAATAGTTCTATTTCAAGCATCCCCACCGAACCCCCACTTTTTAATATTGAGTCCAGGGTTTTGTGCATTTCTACCACTGAGCTATGTTACCAGCCCAAGTTTTCTAAAAATTATATTTTGAGATGTGGAGGCCTCGCTATTTTGCCTTTGAACTCCTGATTCTCCTGTCTCAGCCTCCTGAGTAGGTGGGATTACAGGTGTGCTCCACCATGCCTGGCTCAGTGATACCCTTCTATCACCATAGTAGACTATTTTTCTCTTTCCCCTCCCTAAGCACTGGTAACCAATCTGTTCTCCATCTTTAGAATTCTGTCATTTACAGGCATTATATAAATGGAAACAAATAATATGTAAACTTTAGGAATTAGCTTTGTTCCCCTACTCAACATGATTCCAAGATCCACCCATGGATGTGCATGCTGCGTGTATTAATAGTTCATTCCTTTTCATTTCTGAGTAATATTCCACAGCATAAAGGTGCTACAATTTATCTGTTCACTTGTTAGAAGACACGTGAGTTGGTGAGCTGTTTACAGCTTTTGAACATTATGAGTAAAGCTGCTATGACATTCATGTACAGGTTTTTGTGTGAGCATAAGTCTTTGTTCTTTTACTGATTACCAATAAGTACATGAAAAAATGTCTGACATCATTAGCCATTAGGAAAACAGAAATGAGGACCATAATGAAATATTACTATGCACCAACCAGAATGGCTAAAATGAAAGAGAGTGTTAACAAAATGCTGGTGAGGATGCGGAGAAACTGGGTCACATGTACTCTGTTATGTCACTTGTACACTTTGGAAAAGAGTTTCAGTTTCTTGCAAACCTAAACATTTGCTTACCATACAACCCAACAATTATACTCTTGGGCATTTTAATTGTGGTTTCAAACAAAATTTAAGAAATTCATACGTAATTAATATTCTTGGTCAAAAAAGTAAAATAGAAATACTAAGAAACATTAAAAACTCCCATAATCTTATTCTATAGAGAGAGCTACTGCTAATATCTTGGTGAATGTGGGCATTTCTTTTGTTCAAAAGCGAGACATATTTTATGACTTTTTATGACATATAAATATATGACCCTCTATGTCAATTGGTGATGTTATCACTTTAAGTTGTATTAAATTCAGTGACATTTCACTAAACTTAGACAGCTAATTTATTTCAATTTTTATTCCTACCATTATAAATAATATCTAGTGAATTCCTTATTCACATATTTTTTGATAACTTAATGGATGATAGACTCCAGTTAAATTCCAATACATAGGATTTTTAGATTAAGATTTTCTCCATTTTTAAGGCTTTGGATAAAAATTTCTAATTGTCTTTCAGAAGTGATGTACCAGCATGCCCATATATCCCAGATACCCACGAGAGTGACTTTTTTTCTCCTAATATTTTCAACAGTGGTCACTATAACTCTTTTGATTCTTTGTTGTAACCTGAAAAATGCTAAATTTTAGCTATATTGATTTTGATTACTAGTCAGAATACATTGCATGTATTCTTTCACTGTGAATGCGTCTCTGTATTCTGTTATCCCGTTGATTTGAATGCTCTGCACCATGAGTATATATGTATATATTTTTCTCTCTCTCTTCTTCATTTCACACTGTGAAGTTTTATACCTCCTCTTCTGTCCATCTTTCACCTTCCATGCCTTTCCACCTTGACCCCTCCTTTTCAAGTCGTTCCTCACTTTCTCAGGTTATGTAGATACTCACCTGTGCTTTATCGTATGAATGCTATGGCTTGGTTTTTCATTTAGATATTTAATGCCACAGGGATTCATTCTCGGTTTTGGTATGAAGTAGGAGTTTGTTTCTCAGTAGTAATGTGGGTCCCAGCCTCATCCCTGAGTAATTCATCTGCTCCTGCTCACTGGAGAGGTCCCTCTGCCTTGGCCCATGCTTCCTTGGTCCTTGAGTGCGTGTCACGGAGGTTTCTAAAGCCACCTTGTTCTGCCAGGACCAGCCTGCGTTCTATCTCTGCTGCTATCTTTATTATTTCTCATGGAGCATCTAAGGTCTCATTTCCCTGCCTGGTACGCCCATCGTCTGCACATAGAGCCTTGATCTTCAGGTTGGTAGTGTTTTATTACATCCAATCTTTCATTGCTCTTCTGCTTCATTTGTGACAGATTCTATTTTAGGAACTCTCATTATCTACCCGTGGCTCTTCATTATCTATTTGCCAAATCTTTCACCTTCTGTCCCGTTGTTTTAATTTCTTTCACATTTGCTTTTGACGTGACCGTCTTGATATTCTGAAGCCCTCTCACTCTTTCCTGCCTCCGAAGTGGTTTTGCTCATGCTATTTCATCTCCAGCTTCCTCACCGTCTTCCACTTGGAGTGTGCCGGCGTTTCATCTCATCCCGTTGATTTTTCTTGCTTGTGACTTTCTTTTTATAAAGAGAGGGACAGTGAGAGAGAGATAGAGAGAGAGAGAGAGAGAGAGAGAGAGAGAAACACAGAGAGAATCAATTTTTATTGAGTTTTCCACATGGCTTTTGTTGCTCTGACACCTAGTTGTGTACGTGGGTGCTGGGGTTTGAACTCGTGTACTTGCGCAAGCTGGGCAAGCGCCATAACCGCTGAACCACAGCTCCAGCCCTCTTCTTGTGACTTTTGCTTCTCTGACACAGAGGCCCTGATTTCTAGGGTGCTCCTGAAAACGTAAACAATTTCCTGAGCATTCCTTCTCAGTTCTGCAGTATCTCATTTTTAGAGGGGTGCTCTTCCTCTGACGCTATGGAATAACGGTCCCAATTCCCGTTCACATAGTAGGTGGTGTTTTCGCTTTCACCTAAAGCAAGACGGGCTTTGCTGAGGCTTGGTGAGGTTCCAGACGGGCTGAGTGGCTTGTTCTGGGATTTCTGTTTCAGGGTGATTGAATTCCTTTGCTGTCTTTGCACCAACTGCGAAGATAGATGTGAGCAAGTCCCAGGCCAATTTCTCCTATCTGGACGGCTTTCTCTTGATGCATTTCTGCTCTGCTCCGGTGGCTTTTCTTTTGACCTCTAGCATCTGCTTGGTTGGTTCCTCCTGTGTGGTGCATTACGTGAAGAACACAGGTCCTCACGTGTACCATTTCTGTATGTCACTCTATCTTCTCCCTCGAAGTGCTCTACCCTACGACTGAAGCTCTCAGAATGCGCTGCACTCTCCTGGTCTTGGACAGCTGTGCTTTGTCCAGTTGGCTTCTGGGTGAGTGGGGGGCGGAGGAGGGTAAGGGTGAAATGGAAACGCTCTTAACTCACGGTGTAGCCCAGATCCATTGGTAGCAGCCCTGGGTATCTGCAGCAGGGATGGAGAGGGATCCTCCAGACCATCCATTTCACGCAGTGGAGTCAGGATGAGCTTGTTCTGCTGACCCTTGGTAGTTTTCATCTCCATTGCTGATGATATCACCCACTGCCCCATCCCGACGCTGGGTTACCTGTCAGTGTCAGTCTGAACAGAGGCGGTTGTGAGGTTTTGACATTTCTCTGACATCACGATAATCTTGCTGAAAAATCATAAGTACCTTGGACCTGCTATCTCCATTTTGGACTCAAAATTTCTTAATATATTGTGTTAAATCATGTATGTACCTATCTGTCTCCTCTCCCCATTTGTGTTTGAGCTTTCTGGAAAGAACTACTATCTGACATTGCGTCGACCATGTCTGACACAGTGTCTTATTCATAGTGTTTAATAGATATTTTATCAAAAAAAAAAAAAAAAAAGAAGAGGAAAGAAAGAAAGAAAGAAAGATCCAGGCGTGGTGACATGGGCCTATAAATTACAGTGACTCGGGAGGCTGAGGCAAGAGGATTGCAAATTCAAGGCCAGCCTCGGCAACTCAGTGAGACTCTAAGCTATTTAATGAGACCCTGCCTCAAAATAAATAAATAAATAGGGCTGGGAATGTGGCTCAGTGGTTGAGCACCCCTGGGCTCCATCTCCAGTAACAAATAAATAAATAAATAAAAATTAAGATAGGATGCTATTGTCAAGGAAGAGGATGGAGAGAGAAACACAGACAGATAGGTACAAGACTGGGATTTGAGGGACATGGCAGCAGGAGGAGGAGAAATAAAACAGCAAGGGAGACAAGAAGGAGCAGGTAGAGGAGCGGGAGGAGGAGGGGGCAGGAAGTGCTGGGAAGACTGGTGTGTGCGGTCCGCACCCCGAGGCTGAGCAGCCCAGTAGATAGGATGCCTGGCTGGTCCCTGGAGACCTTTAATTTCAGAGCCAAAATAGAGTCCCTTGCATTCTTGGAAAGCCTGAGGAGATAGAAGCAGCGAGGTGCAGGGGCTTTAAAGGAAGGGAGGAGGATGGCTGGAGGGGAAGGCGGCAGGTGGGGGTCTTGTTTTGGTCTCTCTTGTTGCAGTTGTTGGAATGGGGAAGATCCGAGGAGCAGTGATATCCCAAGGGGATGAGTTTGTGTCTAGAAAGGGGAGTTTGCACCTCAGAATGGAAAACCCAGCCCGAGTCTGTTTGGAGAAAGCCAGTTGGAGCCTGGAAAGCATGAGGTCAGCTCTGTGGAGAGATGGGTGGGCTTGGAGCTGTGAAGGACAAGGGCTTGCTCCTGTTGTGCCTGGTCAGGGAGCTGGGCAGCTTGCAGAGGGGAGAAGACAGCGGCAGCGGAAGGGGTGTCTTAAGGTGAGAGGATTGGTGGGGGGTGCTTGCTTTTCTGGTCTCCTGTATCTTACTGAAGGAGGAAGGGTCATCTGCAGGATGGGGCAAGGGCAAAGTGCAGACCAGGACTGGAGGAAAGGGAAGGGCTGTCCAGCAGCTGCTGAGCCCAGCTTAGGGACAAGAGAAGCCTCTAGATGTGATACTGGGCAGCACCCCCAGGAAGCCTCTTGCTTTGGGTGGCTTGTGACCTTGTGCTTTCTTGAGGACTAAAGAAAGCCTTCAAGAAGAACCCTTGGTTCAGCCAGGGGTGAGGCTCTCCTAGACCAAAGCCTGCTCATTCTTCCTTCATACTTCTGTCTCCAGAGATGTGAAGCCCGCAGGCTGCGATGCACAGCGAACCCTCTGTGTGATGGCTCTTGTCTTGGGCATGCTCCAGACGCTGGATGGTGGCTCTCCCATCCCTCTGCATCCGTGCTCACCCTTCTCCAGGGATTTCCTTCACTGTGGACTCACTTGAACCCCCCGATTAGCCTGGCTCAGCACTGCCAATTGAATAAGAAGCTGAAGGAGAAAGCCCCGGCTCTGGGTTTCTGCCTGTGACAGCCTTCTTGTGCTGAAAACTGAGATCTCAATTAATTAATAAATTCATCAGTTAACCAATAAAACCTCTTTTGCAAGCCCTCTGAGTGTCAGGTTTAGACACTGGAGAGGTGATGGTCATCATCCCTGCCTGAGAGAATGGTACCCAATGGGGGCAACTCACATAAATGAAAAATAAAAATTCATCCAAGGGGTACACAGGCAAAGGATAGATGATGTGACTTCTGAAGCCTTGTCCCAAGCAAGTGGTTTCATTATTAAGCAGGACCTCCAAGTTGGCTTTCCCCCCTCAGTGTTTTTTCCATTGGCCTTTCCAAAAAATAATTAGCCACGCAAAA
The DNA here is from genome assembly GCA_004027875.1 of Aplodontia rufa. Taxonomy (NCBI): domain Eukaryota; kingdom Metazoa; phylum Chordata; class Mammalia; order Rodentia; family Aplodontiidae; genus Aplodontia; species Aplodontia rufa. The sequence continues at coordinate 17,379 of PVKS010031275.1, read as the reverse complement.
ATAATACAGCATATTCCAGAACTCAATTCCTAGAACCACTCTCCAGAGTACTTGAACCATACCCTGGGGTTGGCATTGTTACAAGGAACTCTTGATAAGAATAAGGCCTGATATTGCGCAATTGTGTGCAGTTGGCCTCCTCGCATGGTTCTGTGTACGCACATCAATTACACGCATTTGGTATAATTTGTCTTTTTAAAATCACACCTTCTATTTCACCCCAAGAAGATAAATGGATCCCGCCTCGGTCCCGGTTCCATTGATTTTTTTTGTGGTCCCATGGTGAAGCTATTATCAACACTAATCTCAAACCCTGCTAGGAGCCAGGAAGGCCTTTAGAATACAGAAGAACGATTTCTGCAACTTCCACCCTCTTTTTCTTTTCTCTGGCTTTCATTCCGACTCCCTTCCTCATCTCATTTTCAAGTATGATTTGATTATCATCCTGTGAGGTCTCTTCAGCTGGCTCCGAGCAGGCTCCTTTCTGATGTCTCCAGCCTGCAGGGGGGTGACAGAGGCCTCTCCTGCTAGAGCGCTGCCCTTGCTTGGGGCAGGGCGTTCCTGCAGCTTGGAAGCCTCCCTCGATGGCCTCCCTCTCTGGTGTGTTGAGGTGGGAGCAGCCAGGTGGGGGGAACGGCACCCTTCATCTTGCAGCTCTCCAAATTGCTTTCTTAGGGAGGGGACGGAGAAGAGAAGAAACAGGGGGTTTGAATCGAGAACTATGGAGGAGGCTGATAACAGTGAGCACACTGTTGAAAGATGGGGCAGCAGCTGAATAGTTTCTGGGGCTTGCGGTGATAAATGTCAGACGGGTCTTTGCTTCCTGGCCAGGGCTGCCCACAGCTCTCTGCTGTTACACATTCCTGCTTTGTGCTGGGCCCATGGCCACCTCCAGGATCTTAAGAGTTCACATGCCAGTTACAAATGTATTGATTAAGTTGGAGAAGGTAAGACCTTTAGTTCATTAAAACATTTTCAACAGCCCAAAGGGCATAGAGTGAATGAAGTCTTCCATCACTGCTGAGCTCAGGCAGGTGGCCTTCTAGGGCACCAATCTCACCAGCTCTCCTGGAGTGTCGCAGAGACAGACTAGTCATCGAGTAGGCACTGCCATTGTCCCTCCTCCTCTGCATCTTCCTCCTTTGATCATTATAACATAGGTGGCTCTATACTAAGACTTCAAGACCTGCCTCGTTCTAAAGGGCAACATGGTATTCTAATGTGCGAATCACGATGGCTTATTTAACTAGTCCCGTATGGACGGTCATTGTGGTTGTTTCCAGTATTTTTTCCTTCAAAAGGAATGCTGCACAAAAGAATTGAAAGCAGAGACTCAAACTGCTACCTGTAACTCAGATATTCGTAGTGGCATTATTCACAGTGGCGAAAAGAAACCACCACCCAATTGTCCATCGGATGAATCAATAGACAAAATGTGGTGTGTAAATTCAATGGAATATATTCAGCCACGAAAAGGAAAGAAACATTGATGTATACTTCAACATGAATGGACCTTGAAGACACTGTATTAAGTAAAAGAAGCCAGAGGCAGAAGGACAATATTGTGTGGTTCCACTTATATGAGGTACCTAGAATAAGCAGAGACAGAAAGAGTATAGGTCACCGAGGGAAAAGGGGAGAGAGAAGTGTAGAATTACTGTGTAGTAGGTACCAAATTTCACATTGCAGAAAATGAAAATGTCTTGGGTATAGATATTGGTGATAGTTATGCAATGGTGTGGATGGATTTAATACCACTGAAGACCACTTACTAATGGTTAAAATGATAAATATTGCATTATATATATTTTACCACCATAGAAAATGACAATAACAGATAGGAATATCCTGCTGAAGCCCAAAGAAAAAGAATGGTGCGGTGAATATCCTTGCTCAATAAGATGCTCTTTAGGAAAGGAAGTATGCTCTGTAATGAGGTTCCAGAATGGGAGAGGGTGTGCATAATTTTTGAAGCATGATGCCAAAGTTTCTTTCAAGAGATTGTGCTGCAGTGTATGAGAGCCACCCACCCTCATGTGTCAAATATTTTAATCCTTGCTGCCCGACAGCTAAAACCTGATGCCCTTGAAGATTTAATCTGTTTTTCCTCACATGGTGAGTAAGACTCCACCAATCAGAACTCACTGTGGTCAGGACAGAAACAATCAGGAGCAGCCTCGATGTTAAGAAAAAGGCTGAGGTATGAAATAAGGATTTATGACTCAGTTTACTGTACGCCCAGCCTTCTGTTGCCCCAACTTCATGTGAGTCATGGAACTTAGAATGGCACTAGGAAGAGGACCTTAGCTGCCTGTCCTCGTGCCAGTGTCCTGTATGTTCCCTTACAGGTCTTGAGAGGTCTGTACACAGCTAGTGGAAGGAAGCTCTCTCTGACTACTGGAAAGAGTATGCTTTCTCAGCTGCACCTCCTGGTGCTTTCCAGTCCCTACTCTCAGGAAGAAGCATAACAACTGTGGTCCTTCTTTCAGTAGAGCTTGAGCTCCTTCCTTGCAAAGATGAGTCTTGAAATCAATCATGGTGACTGGATCCATGAATGAATGATGGTTAGGCCAGTGCCAGTCACTGATGTTATTATACTGGGGCTTCTGCTCTTTGGAAGGGATCTCCTCAATCCAGAGGACGGTGGGTGGCTCCTTCTGAGATGCAGCCCCATGCTGAATCAGTACAGCAAGCGTGTCTCACTTTAAACTACGGAGTGTGCTGATAAGCCAAGGCACCCCAATATATAAATTATGTCTGTCCTATAGAAAGAGCACCTTCTCTTGGCTTCAGTCCAGAATTCTAATCCACCGTGAGCAGACTGAACCTGAACTCACTCACCAGTGTTTCGGTCATTTCTTCCAGCTTTCTGTCACTTCCTGATTTGATCTACAGCCTGTTAAACATTTTCCCTCCACTTTATGGATTAAAATGTTGATCGGGTCAGGACCAAGGGCAGCACCAGGTGATGCCATCCATTTCTCAAGGCTGACAGAATGCAGTTATTCTGCAGAATTATTACTAATGGGAGGGTGGGGGCTTCAGCCAGGCTGCACATCTGCCAAGTGGGGCTCAAATGCTCTGTGGAAATCAGGATGATCAGGACTATGGGAAGAGGTAGGAGACAAAATAGGAAGTCAAGGAAGAATTAGATGGTGAACTAGCAAGTGGGGAGAGAAATAGGGGAAGCATTGTCTTGGTATCTGGAGCTAAAAGAGGAGGGGAGTCTGGTTGCATTCGGACAGGTAGAGACAATTTGAGAACAATCATGACCAATATATACATGGGCTTGCCACATGCTGGCCGTGCCTTTCTACAGCATGAGCTTATTTAATCCTCACATATGCACGAGGCAGGTATCATTGTTATCTTTAGGAAAGCGAAGCACAGACGAAGGTGAAATAATTTTCCTGGAGTCATATCACCAGGGTTTCAACCCAGAGCATGGGCTGTTAACCATTGCTCTCTGTGACCTTAGAGAGCTCAAACTCTATCACGTTACTGAGTGAATTTTAAATTTCCTAGTCAGGTGGAAATAGCACTGGGCCAGCAGAGGGATGACCTCAATCTAAGGAGGTCCAGGCCACCACCTGGCACCTTGGTCCACAGTTGCTTTACCTGTGGTCTAAAAAAGACAGCTCCAGAGTAGGTATGTTGCAGAAACAAAATTTCAGCTCAGGGGACGCAGCACACATGTCTGGGTGTCATAAGGTGGGTGCACCCAGTGCTGGCAGGCCCCTCACTAGATAGGCGTGGGCACAGGGCTTGTCTATAGCTGTCTGGGGAAGAGGAGTAGCACATACCTGCACCCCTCCTTGACTGACCCGGAAGAACATGGGTCCCAGAGTGTGTGTTGCCTGGCCGTAATTAGAATCACCTGGCCAGGTTTGCGGTGCCCATCTCCAGACTCTGATTCAGTCCTCTCTGAGAGCTGCTTAAAAATCCAGGGCTCAGAGCCTTGAAGGAGGATAAACCCTGAGCTTTAGCATTTGCAGTGACTTCCCCTGAGTGGTTCTGGTCACCATCACTGTTTGAGAAACAGGGTTCTGTGTTCCAGCTCCTAGAGGCATTTATTAAAGGTCCTGGGTGCTTTTCAATGCAGCTAAGGTAACAGAACCAGAGGGCTTCCTTGTACAAGCTATTCGAGGTGTGGAGGACAGCAGAGACGGCCTCAGTGGGCTTCTGCAGAGGAGAGGACACTATGGCCAAGGCTTCAGGCACTGAGCTTGGGGATGCAGCCCTGGAGAGGTGAAGAGGGCTCACAACCTGCTAGATTTTTCTAATCACCTAATGGAGAAGCAGTGTCTAGTGATGACGTCAGTTAAATGTTTAGCAAGCTTATCACCCTATTGGGCTTTTTAAAAAAACTTTGTTTTAATTAGTTTTACCTTAGACCTTATCAAATTCAAGAACTACTTAGAATATTATTTAAATCTATCGATTAAAGGAAAGACCTTTCAATTATGCTTTTTTAATGAGAAAATAATACATGCTATTATTTGTTTTTAAAATCAAGTAATGGGCAAAAGAACCAAAAAAAAAAAAAAAAAGAAAAATACTTCAAATTCACCATCTACAAAAAACCATTAACATTTGATGCATAGCAAGCTCTGATAGAATGATAGCTAATTGGGTAAATTGAAACACTTTTACAAAAATAGAATCTTGCTGTACACATTTTAAAATTAAAAGCAATATGTTTAGTTTGATTTGAATTTAATAGACAAAAATTAAATGAAACTGCAAAAATTGCTGAAGTTCAGAATGTCTTCCTTCATTATAAGTCATTTCAATTTTTTTGGGAAAAAAATCTGTAAAGTTTTTTTGGTGGGAGGGGAAGGCTGGAGCATGAGACTTGTTCACATTTTTAAAACTACGCAGTGTCTGTGGATTTCCTGCTATCCCCAACTCCCAAATCCAGATTTTACATTAGCAAGGTTTGTAGTTTTTTTTACATTGTGTTTTCTACCATTGTTTCAGTTAACTTTTTTGTCACTGTGACCAAAAGAGCTCACATGAACAATTAGTGGAGGAAAAGTTTATTTGGGGGCTCACAGTTTCAGAGACCACCTCCTTTTTTTTTTTTAAGAAATTTACTTGTTGAACAATCAAACATGCTTCTAACGAAACATTATAATGTATATATATACATATATATATATATATATATATTCTAAAAAATTAGATTTACCCCCTAGAGCCCCTCCCCAATTACCCACCCTTACCCCTCCCCCCACCTTCCCAATGCATCTCTATGAATGTCTTACTTTGTATGTCACTACACTTTTTCAGGATTTAAAAGTTGAGAATTGACCACTTTTCACAGTGGCCGGATCTAGCTCCAGCCCCCACAGATGAGTGAAGACATTCGACTCTTGACTCTCTGGGTTATGCTGACTTCACTCAGCATGATTTCTTCCATAGCCATCCGTTTACCTTCAAAGGCTGCAATATCATTGTTTCCAATTGCTGAGTAGAACTCCATTGTGTATACACACACACACACACACACACACACACACATATATATATATATATATATATATATATATATATATATATATATATTTAAAACAGAACTTTGGATCCATTTATCCAGTGAGGGCCACTTGGGTTGTTTCTGTAATTTACCTTTTGTAAATTGAGCTGCTATGAACATTGCTTTTGCTGTGTTACTGTAATGTGCTGATTCTAACTCCTCTGGGAAAATACCCAGAAGAGAGATAGCTGGATCATACGGTGGGTTCATCCCTAATTTTTTGAGGATTCTCCACACTGCTTTCCAGAGGGCCTGTACCAGTCTGCAGTTCCACCAATAGTGTGCTAGTGTACCTGTCTCTCCACAACCCCTCCAGCATCTGTTATTGTTTATTTTCTTCATCTTTGCAAATCTGACTGGCGTGAGCCACCTCCTTTCTTTGGGGCCCAAGGTGAGGAAGAACATCATGGCAGAAGTGTGTGGTGGAGGAAAGCAGCTGGGGACTCGGCACCAGGAAGCAGAGAGAAAGCTATGCCTAACAAGGTCACAATATGAACCCCAAAGGCCCATCCCCAGGGACCCACCACCCTCAGCCATACCCTATCTGCCTACAGTCACCACCTAGTTAATCCTCTCAGGAGATTAATGCACTGACTGGGTTGAGGCTCTCATAACTCAACCATTTCTCCTCCAAGCCTTCTTGAATTGCCTCACATGTGAGCTTTTGGGGGACACTCATATCAAAACTGTAGCAGCCATTGTGCCCAGGTAGGTGCCTTTTGCGTTGTCTTCTCTGTGGCCATTGTCCTTCCACTGTGGTTTATTTATTCCAGAATGGTCGTTCTCAAAGCTCGAAGGGTATGTGACCTGCTTGGGGATTTCACTGACCTGAGAATTCTGGTGTGGCAGGTCTGTAGGGCCTGAGGGTCTATATTTCTAACGAGCCCCCATGCTTCCAATGCTGCGGCTCTGAGAACCAGGCCTGGATGCAGATGGTTTTTATCACTCCTTGGCCGACCACATTCCGTCCCCAGGTTGTCTGTTCTCTGCTTCCTGCTATCTCTCCATAGCTCAATGGTGTGGTGTTCCCTGAAGTTTTGAGAATACTTGAATCTTCTCACCTATTTATGTCACATAAATTCCTCTGCTCAGAGTTCACGGACCCCGCTTCAATGTCCACGCTGACGTGGGCCCCATCACCGAATGTGGCTGTGGTCAGCGTAGGGCAAGCCTTGCTTTCATGTTTTGGCAATTTGCTTCTTTTTGCACCTGGATGCCCAGAGGATTCTTTCTTTGTCCTTGATGTTTAGTCATTTCACCAGGGTGTGACTGGGGATGCATTTTGACTTTTTCAAATGGCAGTTTCGAGCCTATACTTCAAGACACATCTCTCCCGTATGTATCCGAGCGGGCTGGGCTCTCTCTTCTCCAGAGTGCTAATAACGGCGTGTGTCATGTGATGTATAGGAGTGTGCTTTATGACCCATTAAGGCTGCTTCTCTGCCTCTTTCAAACTCTCTTCTGGGATTTTCTCTCAGCTAGGAGGCAGTGGAGATGGATACAGAGACAGCCGAGAGCTCCGTGCCACTCCAGAGTTCACACACTTTCCTCTGTGCCTGTGGCCCTCATGCTATCGGAGGGTCTTTGAGGGGGCGGCATTAAGCCTTACAAAACTCCAGTCCTGATGAGGAGGTGGACATCAGCTTTTGATGTCACCACCATTTCTTCTACGTGGTTTGTAGTAACGGGCATTTCCTTCATTTAATGAAGATTGAGCTTTCTTATCTCTTTGTTTTGTTTTTCTCTCATCCCATTTTGATGAGTTTCAAGAGAACAAGGGATAGGAAAACTGTATCCAGATGCATTTGCATCCAAACCCAATATTTGCATTCCAAATATTTTTAAGTGGATAAAGCAATACTTGCTAAACTTGATTTCCTCTCATTAATTCCCTGCTAGGGAGGGTCCAGCATAGTCTCCTATATTCTTAATGAGGGATTACTCTAAACTGGAGGTTCCTTGTCCACAGGAAAATGCAGTGGTCTCTGGAAGATACAATGAACACCTTGCAAAGACTGAGCAATGGAGATCGTTCCTTTTCCAGTGCAAGGAGCCCTCAGCTCAGCCCAAGGGGCACCCTTTGCTTGTGAGACCATCACCAAGGCAGATTTTGATTGGCACTATTGTTTGGGGCTATCACCTGGGGTATGTTCAGTAAACCCGACCACAGTCCTCCAAGGCTAATTCCATGGGTGTAGTGAAAACAGGCCTATTCCAAGGTGCCCTTTCACCCATGGCTAGCCAGTATACACACATAGAGCATCCTCCATTGATTACCTTGTTCTGGAATGCTGAATGTTCTGGATTGTTCTGGAATGTGAGCAGCTTACTGAAACAAGGAAAACCAACTTTCCTTCACACATTTAGCTAGAGATATGATAGAGGAGATAGAAAACTTCTGAAAAGCTTCATTTCCTCTACCTGTCTGTCTTGGCCAAAGTCAGGATGTGTTTCTATTGTTACGTTAAGTTGGCACATTTCTTCTCCCATTTCTCCATTTAACATGAGCAATGCAGGGACACATGCCAACAGGTGCCTGGCTTTCTGTCCCCATTGCCCTGTCTCATACAACTTTAGCAGGTCAGTCTTGTGAGCATCCCCCAGGGAGCTG
>PVKS010031274.1:0-23660 GCA_004027875.1 Aplodontia rufa | reverse complement strand
AGAGAAAAGCAAGAAAGCAAGCAGCCGCGTCCTGAAGGAAGAGAGCACAGAAGCAGTCAGAAGAAGCAGCAGCAGCAGCAGCAGCAGCAGCAGAGACGTCAGAGAGATGAGCAGCGGTAAAAGATGCAGGTCCCATGTTCCAGCCGCCGGTGTTCGCCCCCTTGTTCCCGGCTCCCCAACACTTCCTAACTCAGCCCCTCGGAGGATGGCCCAGCGTTGGGTCATTCTGCCCGTTCCTCGCTCTGGAGTGCAGCGGGGAGCGACTCCTCACCCCATCCCTGTCCTAACTCGCCCCTCGGAGGACGGCTTGCTAAGGTCGTTCTGCCCGCTCCTCACACAGGAACGCTGCGTGGATCGACTCCTCTTCCCCGGTCCCCAGCCCTGTCCTGCCGGCGCCCGGTTCCCAGTGTCCTGCTGGCCCCCCGGGGAACGGCTAAGGTCCCCCGAGGCTGTTCCACCCACTCCCCGCTCCAGAACCCAGGGGGGAGCGACACCATTGACCTTTTAGCCTTCTGAGAAAATAGGTAGATTAGCCTGAGTAGTCGAATTTCACATCAATCCATGAATATCATGATTCTGAGACAGATGTCATGGCAGGGAACTAGTTTTGGAGGTATGTATTAGAAGAAGCATCCATGACCACATAAGTCCCTTCTCTTACTGCATGGTACCAATCTTCCCAGTGTAATCCTCTTTCCAACTTGATGACAAAGGACAGCAGGATCAGGGGAAAGATTTACCACCATTGCCCTCTTTGCTTCTAATTTCTATTTTTTGGTGGAGCATTACCTCGTGGTGGCTTTCTCAGCTTGTGTATAAGGTAGGCTCGGATTCTACTCACACATGCCCAGTACCACTTCAGGCAGGGGTCAGCACACTGTGACCAAGAACCAACTCTAGCCTACCACTTGTTTTGATGTGGTCACCAATCAATCACCTGTCTTTATTAATAAAGCTTTAGCAGAACACAGCAACACCCATGAATTTATATATGGTCTGTTGCTGCTTGTGTGCTACAGTGACAGGGTTGAATAGATATGACGGAGACCACAAAACCCCTGAATGTATTATCTGGTTCTTTATAGAAATAGTTTGTTGACCCTTGACCTAAAGATTAGACATGTCAATGTCATAAAGAAGAGAAAGCCTCCAAAGGTTGTATAGGGAGCAGAACTCCTAAGGGTTCCGGAGATAGGGAAGTTTAGGACATGAAAATGAGACAAGAAAAATGAAGTTGTTGATAGAATAAAGGGGATGAAATGTTAACTGAAAACAGTTTTGATACATTCTCCTATTGCCTAAGAAGCAGTATGCAATAACTATTCTAATTCCAACTTGAAGTTGCCCCTAAGAGTATGCCATGTTTTTCTTTTCATCATGAAAATCTTATGAAATACTCCAGTGATAGGAAATTTAATGGGCTTCTTTGAAATGAGGGCTTGTTCCCCCATTCTGTGCATGCTAGCTTTTTGCAACTTCAGAACAAAATATCCTTTGGGATTTGGCATTGCATCTTTAAGCACGATTCTGAGCTAGGTGATTAGATTGCCTTTCTTCAGCTACCAGAACCCTTTCACGTCTTTTCTTTGCAGGTGTTGGTTTTCTCTGTGCCACCAGCTATATGTAAAATGTCCCCAAGGAATGCCCACCCATGGCAAATTGTGATCTATTCTCCTTTCCATCTTTAAAGGGACAATGAGGAGAACTAATGGCAGTGAACTGTGAAATACAGGCTTTTTAACCAACAAGTCTTGCTTTGCAAAGATAGTAAGAGTTTAAGAACTATTTATTTTCCATGGGTGACTAATCCTGTCTGTGCGAAGAGGTTGTTCCGTGTGATCTTGGCTCTGTGCCAACTCGTTTTTGTGAATTTTAAGCAAACCCCTTCCTAGCACACAAGGTGTTCTGTCTGTTGGCCCAGGGTTGCCTCCATTCAGACAGGGAGCATTGCTAATTTGCTTGAGGTTATTCTGTGGGCTAGCAGTGGTCCTGCCCCTACCTTTCTCTGAGCTTTGGTGTCATCAGCTTGGGGAAACTTAGCTAGATGGTATCGGAGGCATCTTCTAGCTTGTTGGTTTGAAGGCCATATGAGGCAGTCTGTGTGGGCTGGCTAAGCAGGTCTCTGCACACTCTGTGGTGCTCTCCTGCCTGGGTGCCTTTGAAGCCAGCAGGGAAAGCCACACACCAGGAAGCCCATGAGGCTTAAAGAGAAGGAAGTTTTTGGGTTGCTGTAAGGACAAGACTTTGGAGGATGGAAGTGACAGCATCAAGGCAACTGCTGGCTATAAAAGGTTATGTGTGTGTCAGAACAAAGGCTCAGTTTTGGAACAATGAAGAGGGGCCCTCTGACTTCATGAGATCAGTGATGTGTGCCTAAGTATCATGTGTTGAAAATGTTTTATGTCATTGAGGTTATGTTTGGCCTCTGAAAATAAAAACCTAGACCCAAGAATGTCCAGGTGCCTGGACTGAGCAAAAAGACAATAATAATTAAGGAAGGTCATTGAACTGTCCTGTGGGCTAAGAGTATACAGTGGTGAGGCCCACCTGGCTAGAGTCAAAGAGCCTTCTATGGAGTGATGCCCCAGATCTGAGTATCCTTGAGCTTGCAAACTCAAGCATTGATTCTCTCAGATCACCAAAGTACTTGGTAAATTTCTCTGAAAAACCATGTTCCCCAAACCCCTCCTCCAACTTTGCTGGGTCTTAATAGTCAGTGCTCAGTTATTTGTATATAATATAGTCAGTGCTCAGTTGTGGATAGACCTAGTGTCAAGATGCTCCTTTACCATTCCACGTAATTTAAACTTCACACCAAGTTAGGTCTGCATTTGGCCAAAGATGAAACTGAGGCTTCCTGCTGTCAGCAGGAATATTCTGCACCTAAAATTCAAACCCAGATGTTATACCCCAGTTAGGGTGCCTTTGTCTCCTCATACACACCCCTTAAATGTGTTTGGTTGCTGGAGCAACAAGTGTGCTCGCCAGGAGAATGTTTCCTTATCTGTTCAGAGTTAGCATAACCTAGGGTTTGTCAACCTCGGCACTTTGACATTTTGGACCAGTTGTAGGCCGTCCTGGGCATTGCAGGGTATTCAGCAGCGTTCTAGCCCCTCTGCGCACTTAATGCCATTGTCTGCCTTCTCACCCCAACACTACCACTTAGTTATAACAACCAGTATCTCCAGACTTTGCTGAATACCCCTTGGGGAACAGAATTGGCCTTGATTAAAAAAGAATCACTCATGTAACCCAAATGTTAATTTGGTATTAAAGAAAATGTCTTTGCATATATAATTTCTTTACTGTCTTCTGTTTTTTCCTTTGGCACTGGAATTCTGTTATTAATGATTTGATCCTCCCTGTCTGGCTGACATCCTGGAGCATGGCACTGGGAACCCTTCACCTTGCTGGCATCTTCCCAAATTTCCCAGACACCTTCTCTTTGAAGCCTGGTGCCCCCTAAAGAAGTATTAAGAGCCAACTAGCTATGAAAGCAGGTGATCTTCCCTCTGCTAAGTGCCTCTGCTCAGGCAGTAAGATGTTTCAGTGGCAGGAACATATGGCATCAACCTGGCCCCTGAAAAGTCATGCTGGCCATTTAACAAGAGTGGCGGGAAGGGGAACAGACTGCTCAGAGTTCTGAAAGCTTAAAGAACAGGACCTCCTCTCCCCCAGGAGATGCTGGTCTGAGTTTCCTTGGGACCTTAACATCACACAGGCCAAAGCTTTGTGCTGAACACGGCTGGTGCCTTGAAGCGGTTGAATTTTATTCCTTTAGTAAAACACCCTGCAGACCCTGACATCTGCCACAGGGAGAGACCTAGAGCAGCCATCCAGCATCATCCCCTCCTCTGACTCTGAGCAGGCACCCTGCTCAGGTCCGCCTTCCTCTAGGTAGGAGGACGTGGGCGTTCTGCAGCAACCCTCTGCACTCTGTGTGCACGGCCTCCTGAGGATGGAGCCTCTCACCTGGAGAGTTCTAGGCCAAAAAACCAGCCCGGAGTATTTGTCAGAATAATTAAACTGGATCAGCAGCCCAGTTTTCTAGCACAAGGCTAGAAAAGATCATCAGCGTATGCGACCCCAAAAGTGAATGTTCAGAATCATGTCTAGAGAGAGACCACTCCCTTCCAGGTGCTGTCATCAAGGGATGTTGATGATGGGTATGTTTATGGGAATAACTTTTAATAATATAAATCTGCGGGGATGCTGGAGAAGTGGCTCTTGCTAGAGTGCTTGCCTGGCATGCACAAGGACTCAGCTTTGAACTGCAGCACCATATACACAACTGAGTGTCAGATAAACAAATACTGGATGAAAAAATCAAATAAAATTTATTCTCTCTCCCCTTCCCCTTCTCTTTAAAAAATTTTTTTTTAAAAGAACAGAATTTTTTTTGAGATGAATAAAATTGACAAGAAGAATCTTTGGAAGTCAAGTTAACTGAAATTGAGCCACAGCTGACAGTATGTAGTATATATGTGTCTATGTGCATTCATGCCTAGGCACATTAATATGTACATACAACCTCTTCTACACATGGAAAGATCAGGGGTTGTAGGCCAGAGGAACATATTTAAATTCTAGCTCAGTCACTTAACTGCATTTAAAGTATGGATGAGTTACTTAACATCTCAATCTGTTTCCTGATCTTAAAAGAGAATGCCTGTACTATAGCATTGTTATGAAGGTTACAAATGATGTATTCAGAGCTGCAAAGCACGGAAGGCACTTCTTAGCACAGTATCCCCTTATGTACCTTAAGAAATACAGGTACAGAGTCTGTGATGGAGTTGCTGTTTTTAGGTTAGCTTTCAATAGTCAGGCCATTACACCTAATATTCTTTTCATTTCACTCCTAGAGGTAGATTTCTTTTTCTTTTTTTTAAAGAGAGAGGGACAGAGAGAGAGAGAGAGAGAGAGAGAGAATCAATTTTTATTTAGTTTCTCATTGTGCTGGGGTTCAAACCTGCGTACTTGCGCATGCCAGGCAAGCGCTGTAACCGCTGAGCCAACGCTCCAGCCCTAGAGGTAGATTTCACTGGGACTAGATGCTTTCCATTTTGATATACTTTCTTTCAATCTTTGCTCAACAAAGAATAAGAAGTCGTGTTCCAGAAATGATTTTCACACAACATCTGTAAGGGCACCAGGATTAATTTATGCCACAAACATTTATGAAGCATCTATTTTGTGCCAGGCACCAATTGATGGGCTGGAAATTCATAATTGAAAACACAACAATTTTGCCTTTTGGGAATTCACACATCCAACGTGCTTCTGCATTGCCTCCAGAAAAGAAGTCTGGCATTCAACTTTGGATATATCCCTTGTGAACCATCTTCATGCCCTGCTCTGTGCTGGGTACTTAGAGAAGCAGGACACAGTGATGAACAGATATGCTGGAATAAGGCTATGATGGTGGGTGTGTTGGGTAACTGACACATGAGCAAGTGGCCATGAGATGGAAAACACAAAATCATGACAGGTGTCATGACAATCAAGAATTATTTTTAGAATAAATTTATGGATGAATAATTCATTAAGGCTTATTAAGGAAAGTCAAGAGCATAGTGCCTGGAATGTATGTGAATGTTTGAATGAATCATCTGTTGAACGAAGTAAAACACTACTGTGTGTGGTTGTGTCATATTGCACAACTTCAAGGCATACCTTTCAAATTGTGGAGATGGTGTGAAATGTGCATGGTCATGTACAGGAGCCCTGCCCAGCACTTTGCACACACTCTTTCTAGTGTAATTCTCCCAACACTGTCTAAATGTCATTTTCTTCAATTTTGCAGGCATGGAATTTGGGACTCAGTGAGGTTGTTACTTGCCTAGGTTTATAATGTGAGTCAGCGAGGGGTGTCCTCCGTTGGAACACAGATGCATCTGATAGACAGTTCTTGCTTGCAGAATATGAGCAAGCAGTCCATCAAAGGTTAAACTTGATGGGGTGTTGTATTGGAAACAAATACGTAGGTTTCTGGGATCAAAAAGGAGACATGAAGATACTGAATGATTCCTTTTCCAAGTACAAACTTGGGACCCTTCCCCTGTTTTCGCCCACTTGAAATCCATCATCTTTTTAGCTCTTTCTTCTCTCTTCAAGAGAAGACTGGATCAAAGATCCCAGGAAACCTCACCTGGTAGAGGTGCTGGGCACAACATATGTATTATTAACAAAAAAATAAAGGATAAGAGCTGAAGTGAAGAGCAGGTATTGTAGCATGGTATCAGCTTCTCAGTGGGGAGTGACATCAGGCTCCCATGTGCTATTTCTTTTTTAACTTGATATCACCTCATTTCTGAGTCAGCAGTCAGTGGGATAATACAGTGTTGGGTTGGCTTCATAAGTCTAGTTGATTGTGGAATCCCAAGCCTTGTCCCACACTGCCCCTCTGAGGTTTGGGTGACCATGGAAATGCAGTCATTTCTGATTGCTCATTGCTTATCATGGAAATTTATTTCTCAACCAACGTTTTAACAAAATAACAGCCCACAGAGCTACAAAAAGTGACAGAAAGTTATTTACTCCAGTTAAAGAAAAAGTTGTGTATAACAATGAATATGATTTTGAAGTTTCTGGAAACAGAGGATTTTAGATTTTATGATTTTAGAAGAGGGATGCAGCACACTTCATTGGGAAACATGTGGCTTTATATGCTGGGCACGGCTCCTGGAACTTCAGAGCTATAGACACTTAGAGATAATTGCTTAATAGTTTTAAACAGGATTTACACCTTCTGTGCTGTCCATTTAGAGTGTAGAAGCATGAGGAAGAGATCTATGTTTCTGAGTTGTAGGCTTGATTTTCTTGAATCTTCCCAAGGAGGAAACTGTTATTGCAATTTTATCAGTGAGGAAATGAAGGTCTTCAGAAATCACATATCCCAAGGCATTGTGTCCAAGATTTTCATCTCTGGAATGATTGCTGCATAGATCATGCCCATTCTACAAGAACTTTTTTTTTTTTAAGAGGGAGAGAGAGAGAAAGATAGAATCAATTTTTATTATTTTTTCATCTGGCCTTCATTTCTGCAACATTTAGTTGTGTATGTGGTGCTGGAGTTCGTACCCAGTTCCTTGCATAT
Source organism: Aplodontia rufa (assembly GCA_004027875.1). NCBI lineage: Eukaryota > Metazoa > Chordata > Mammalia > Rodentia > Aplodontiidae > Aplodontia > Aplodontia rufa. The sequence goes on along the minus strand of PVKS010031274.1, from coordinate 16,561 downwards.
GCCAGGCAAGCGCTTTAGCTGCTGAGCCACTGCTCCAGACCCTATAATAATATATTTTGGTAGTCAGGGACCAATTTTCTTTAATAGAAGAAGGAACAAGTTCTGTGCTAATAATATATACCCTGCAGGCAAATAAATAATAATAATCAAAGACCTTTAATGACCAATTATTCTGTGTCAGGCATTGTGCTTCAGAGAGGGATGAATTTTTTATTTAATAGAGAGGGACAGTGAGAGAGAGAGAAAGAATCAATTTTTATTTAGGTTTTCATGTGGCCTTCATTGCTGTGACTCTTCTTTGTGTCCGTGGTGCTGGGTTTCGAACCCATGTCCTCGCTCATGACAGGCAAGCGCCATAACAGCTGAACACCGCTCCAGCTCTGAGAGATATGATTTTTATCCTTGTTTGACAGATCACAAAGCTAAGGCCCAGAGAGAGAAATGGCTTCCCCCAAATTGCCCAGCTATTAGAAGTGCCCCTTCTTTGTACTTTTATGGTTTTGTTCTCTGTTAGACTTTAAACCTTTAGAAACAAGGGACTGTCCCTCATGAATTTCTTGATTCCTAAAACTCCCTGAAAAGTGTTTTTCCCATGGTAGGTACTTAGTAAACATTGAGTAGGTGAATGTTAACTGACCCTGGAGTAAATAGTGAGTGGATGAATGTCAGCGGATCCTGGAGTCTGGCCTCCCTGCCCTGTGCTTTGGGCCCTTCACATGTTCTGACCAAATCTCTTGTGTTAGCTGGAAAGATGGAGAAGAAGGGCATGTTAGTAGATAGCTGTTTTCCTTCTGTGAGGCCTAGCAGCATACAGTTACAGCATATATAAGATAGAAATGGCACATTCATTCACTTTTTGGTGATCTGTTAGGATAGATAGGTCATGCTAACTTGAAAGTAACCCCAATGGTTTAACACAGCCGAGTGGCTCTGCAGGAGCTGAGAGCCCGCTTTGGTCTTTGGCTCTGCCATTTCATCACAAGACCTCCTTCAAAGTCACCACAGCAGAACTGGGTACTGGGTCTGTTTTGTACCAGTTATTGAAGAGACCCGTCACTTCTTGTCACGTCCTATTGGCTCATAGTCACATGGTCCCAGTAGGCTGCGGAAGAGGTGGAGAAGGGGCATTCTCCCTTGTCCCAGAAGGGGAGGAGAATTGGATACGAGTGGGTTTCAGAGAATCTATTCCTTGATGTTGGTCCTTGATTTTGTTGCGACTCCTGAGTCGCAATAAGAATTTCAGGTAATGGTTGTAACATCATGAGATTTCTTCAGAATAGTATCATAGATTAGCAGTTTCAATAGGCATAATGATGTTAATTTAAAATCATATGCTTCACCATAGTAGTTTCTGTACTACTTTTGCTGTTTGAAGCGTCTCAATGTTGGTTATATCAATAGCTGCATTTTTCTCTTTCTCTTCTCTTCTCTTTCTTTCTTTTGCTATTTCTTTCAAGCCATCAGAAATGCTTTAGTTCAGAAATTGTTTTATTTTCTTAGTACTAAAATGACTTGAATTTTTGCTTTCTTCAATGTCAGTGTAAAAATCTTTTTCATCAGAGTGTTAAATTTCTTCAAAATACATTGATAAGTGAACTTAACAGAATATAACAAACATTCACATTATGTCAGGTGAGGTGGAGCTTGCCTGTGACCCTAGCTGTTTGATAGGCTGAGGCAGGAGGTTCACAAGTTTCAGGCCTTGCTGGTAAACTTAATGAGAGACCCTTTCTTAACACTAAAAAGGACTGAGGATGTAGCTCTGCCCTTAAGCACTTGCCTGTCTTGTGTGGAAACCTGGGTTCAATCCCAGTACCACAGAAAAATAAAGTACACACAATATGATCCCAAATTTCTTAGTCTCTTTCTGCTTCATTCCCTTTCTCCCCACATCTATACAGAAGAACACAGACACACACACACACATACACACACAGTGCATACCATACTAGAAATTATAATATTAAAAATTAAACAGCTATCATCTCTGAGCTTAATGGTTATTTTATTTTCTTTTTTATATATACTTTTCTAATTGTTGAAAAGAATTTATATTAAAAATTCACTTTTCACTTGCTTTTATGTAATCAGAAAAAATATTTTAGATGGTTATAGAATAGATATTTAAGAGTACTTTTTTGTAATTCTCATAGAAGAGAATTAAGTATGCTCATTATAGATTATATGCTTTCTCTGCTTTCTTCCCAAAATCATTTAGAACTTGTAGAAAATGCTTAAAGAAGGGCGTGGAAGTCAGAAAGGGCAGAAGATGCCATTCAGAGATGAGGGAACAATCATTTCCATTACAAAATCCAATTTAATTAGGGTCAGCCAGCCCCCTCATCCCTCCCTGCTTCTGATCTTCCAGGTTAGTTAATTTGGGGCATCTTCTGATGAGTGCCATCTTGCAATTAAAATGCCGGTGCTGGCAAGTTTCAGCATCTCAGCTTCCAGGGCCCCCAACTGTCAGCAGTCATGTCTTTTTAATCAAGACCTATATTGCACCCTTCCATCAAGCAACTTTTTACTTTCCCAGATTCCAATAAACTTGGATGGAAAGAGACATTCGTTGAATTTTAATCATTTTCCGCTCAGAAAATATATGAAAGAGGTGACATTAGGATGGTTTGTGCAATGCAAGGACAACGCACCAGCTGGGGTCTGATTCCATGGACTCCTCACCCATTGTAGGGTGCCCTGGGTGAGCAGAAAGCCTGTCACCCAGAAGCAGGTGGTGAAAATGTTTCCCATGGAGGCAGTACAGAGTGCAAAGCCAAGGAGCTGCAAGAGTCATCCCATACCTTGCTTTCTGACTCTCGAGAGGAAGGAGATCTGAGCCTCACTTATCTGTTCCCCAGGAAGGAATCCTCTTAGGCAAGGTCCTAGGGTCACATGGTGTGAGTTATCCGATGGGAGATTTGTAGAAAGGCTGAGCAGACGAATACCTCAAAGCCTCCCTAACAAGACAGCATCCTGCTCATCCAAGGACAACATGTTGAGTAGGGAGGATTTAACTGACAGCTCTTGTCTTCTCTGGGGTCATCATCCTGTTAGGAAGGGCCTGGGGAAGATTGGCTTCTTCTTATATTCTTCTACTTTTATTGCCAGGGATACTTGTTTTTAGATACACTCTGATATACAAATAACTTTTTAAAGGGATTGATTTGTGGTGTTTGTTTTTGGAACAATCTCTAATCAATGCCTTTTGAAAGTTGGAAATAGAATTCAAATGGACACTGTCTTCTTTTCTACAGGCTTAATAGAAACACCTGCTCACTTTGATCCTGCATCATATTTTATAAGCTGTAAGCTTCTGGAGGACAAAGCAGACAAGCACTTAATAAAGTTTTATTTGTCATTGTCCATATTTTTTTTACTGTGATCTGTTAAAATGAATTTGAAAAAAAATATGCATTTGAGTACGATGTGGCAAGAAAAAATGAAGAAACTCCTCTGGAACTACCCTGCCTTGTATTCTTGCTTAAATCGGAGCTCAGTTACTTGCTGGAGGCCTCTGAATGTGACAAGCTGGCAACACATTAATGAGAGCCTTAGTCCCTGTCACTTGCCTTTGTCCTCTGAGGCTTTCTGCCAGGGCATAGGTTTAATTTAATATGCCCATTTCTGCCACAATTGGTCTTTGACCTTTGTCACTCCACTGTGAATGCATAGCATGATATGGAGATGATGGATGGAGCAAATAAGAGAGGCCAAAAAAGCCGATGTGGGGGGCTATCGCCACAACAATGTGGATGTCAAAGGTGATGACAAGATTGTCAGCCTACAGACTTTTATTAGCTGGCACTGCTGTGTCTGTGATGATCTCATTCTACAGAAAGGAGCCCAGGACTCACTGGGAACAATGTAACCTGGTTAAGGGGGAAAAAAAAGTATTTGGAAGGGACCACAAAGAGGAAAAAATTCTGTTCAGTAGCAACTGATTGTGGGAAGTTAGAATAGTGAATTCAGGTGCATGTTGGTTACCAGAGTCAACGTCAAACGATTATTACACTGGGAAAAGTTGGATAATTTTGTTGAACTTGGTGGTGTCACTCCTGGTATGTATTTAGCCTTGAAACAGTCTTTGCATCTTGGAAGAATCTCTTCATTTGTGGAAAGAATGGAAGGAGAAACCTTAAGACCTGTCTTCCAACAGCCTCAGGCAGACATTTTTAAGAATCATTGCTTGGAATTAGTAGTGTTGGAATTTTTTTCCCCTGGTACTGAAGATTGAATGTAGGGGCACTCTATCAATGAGATACATCTGCAGCCCTTTTATTTCATTTTATTTTTTAAATTTTGAGATAGGGTCCTGCTAACTTGCTGAGGTTGACCTTGAACTTAGAATCCTGTTTTAACCTAGTGAGGTGCTAGGATTACAGGCACATGCCACTGTGCCCAGAGAGGTGTTTTTTTGTTTTTGTTTTTTAATGCTGAGAAATTTAAGGTTCAGGCACAGTGAGTGATAAGTTTCTGCTGGCAATAGTCACTATTCCTACTTGTGATACATTTATAGTTTTCATTTGTAGCCAGATTGCCTTTATCATTTCATCAGTGGTATATTGATTAAAATAACCATATTGCTGACATTATCTATTCATCAGATTTAGATAGGCTTTCCTCTTTTCCCCTTTATGAAAGTGTTTTATTTTGATTCTTCTGAATGAAGATTAATCATAAACCTCATCTGTTCAAATCAGGTAATCTTTTGGTTGACCTGGTTGACCTTCTTGCTCCCTAGCCGGAAGCCTAAATCATTTGGCCATCAGGGTTTAATTGAATTTGCTTTGCTTTTGTGATCAGGGGACACTGTTCAGAGCCTTGGCCTTTTCCTTCCTGTAACACATCTATCTACAAAGAGAAGAGCAGAGAGACTAGAATCACACGTTTTCAAGCAGCTTTGTTTTGATGTGGCCATGACTAGTGTTGCCAAGGGTTTGTTGTGAGTAGACATAGGCAAGGTCTGAACATTTCCATGCCTTGGTTTCCCCATCTGTGAAATTTGGGTGATTCCATTACACAACTCAGAGGGTCACGGGGACTGAGATAATAACATACTCTCCCTTTTCTGACATTTGTTTAACATGTTTGAAATGCTACTGACCCAGGAATTTTGCACTTATGTATTAGTCTAGAGGTTTTTCCATTCAACAGCCAAATTGCTAGTTCTAATTCCTGTAAGTGTTTACTCAAGAATTTCCTTCTCAATGATAATTTCCCTTGTCTAAAATTTTACCTCACCTTTAACACTCTATATCCTTCTTCCTTGTTCTATTATTTATCTGTAGTTCTTATCATTATCTAATAAACTAAATATTTTTATTAATTTATCTTGCTTATTGGCTGGCATTCCCCTACCAGTAGACGGTGAGGTCAAAAAATTTTGTTCCTCGTTTTATACCCAACACCTGGGGATAAAACATTTGCTAAATTAATGTGCTATACTTACCACACTAATAGGTATCACCTTGTAACTGGGAGGTCTCACATTGCCTTCTTTCCAGATTTTACCTAAATTCTATAGCTAAATCTAATTTTTTCTGTCTTTCTGCATCAATTCAGAAATTCCTCTGGCAGTCTCTTCCTTCTTTAGATCCCATTTCTATGACAGCATTATCTTTTTGTCCTCTCCTATCTTGTTCTCTGATTATTTCGTATGAGTTATTCCAATCTTCCCAACTATTTTTTCTAAGTTTTTTGTAAGCTGGAATAAATAAATAACTGATAGCTTTTTTGTTCTTTCCTTCAGCATAGTGCTAGGGGTGCAGTGGGTCTTCACTGAATGCTACTATTACATCAGTCTGCATTGAGGAAACACGTGAGACTCCAGGATTTAGCATACAAGCAACTGAATGGAGGAAGAGAAATATCATTTGCAGTAAAACAAACAAACAAACAAAAAAAAACATGAGTAAATGTGTTGAATTGTGCAAATTATTTGGTTAGTGACACCCTCTGTCACATTAGGATGATCGAGTTGTACTGACCTTTTCTCATCCAAAGTTTCACAATGAAAAAATTTAAATAGCAGAAAAGTTTAAAGAAAGACTGTTATGGTAAGTACCAGTGTACTTACCAATTAGGTTGTACCATTACAACTTTAATTGCTTTTTCACAATCTGTCCATCTGTCCACCCTTTTATCTATTAATCTATTTCTATTTTGATGCATTTTAAAGCAAATTATAGGCATCAGTACATTTCTCCCTAATCACATCAGCACATATATATTGAATTAGGGTGTAGAGTTGCACACCGTTTGCATTTTTCCCAGCATAGAATTCTTTCTGCCTCTTCTGGAACTTCACATCAATGGATATGTGGGCATGTGCTCCCTTCTGCAGAAGGCGCACCCTTTGGTGTTTCAGAGATTCACCCTTGTTATTATGCTCTTGTTCCTTTTAATCACTGAGTGGTGTCCACTGAATGGATGCACCACAATCGCTTTGTCCTCGCACTGCTTAATGGACATTAGTGGACATTATGGGCGAGGCTGCTGTTCATGGATGTTTGTGGACAAAGGCTCTTTTTCACCCTGGATAAACATGAGGATTGAGATTTCTGGGTCAGAGAGTGCACTTCTGTTCCTTGTACGCCTCAAACACATTAAGCTTTTTCCCGCACTGTGGCATTTGCTCTCTCCATTTCATTTGTCTAGATGCTGTTCTCTGTGTATGAAATACCTCGTCCCTTATTGTCATGCAGCTGCCTCTTTCTTGTCATTCATGACCACCCATTTAAAAATACCCACACAGTCCCTCTTTAGTACCTGGCTCTATTTTGATTATCTGCATCAGATTTCTCACCGTCAGATAATTTTGTTTTCTCTGATTGTGATATAACCTAGGGACAGGGTCTGCCTGCTCTTCGTCTGTCCTTCCATAATCTAAAATGCTAATAGTTGAGTTTTCAATAGTTCAGAGTATTCTGTGATCACAAATCTCATGTAAGTAGGTACTCAAGAATATATGATAAAGTAGTGAATGAATGAAATTCTATATTGCTAGAACCCTGCCCATCTTATTCATTGCTGTACCTTTAGTACCCAACATATAGTGTAATGCTTGATCTTGGCACCTGGGTTCTTTGTCTCACGAATTCCAGGAATGGAGTCCACAAACCCAAGGGTGAGAGCGAAGTAACGGGATTTATTAAAGAAAGAAAGCAGAGCTCCTGAAGGGGAGGGGCCAAGGGGTGTCTTTCGTCTGGGGGTTTCTAAAGGCACATCTAATGGCCCGGCATAGGTGACTGGTGGGGTGAGGGGTGCCAGCATGGACCAATCAAGCTCCCTAAGCTCTTAGTTTAATAAGCCAATCAGAAATGCATATTTTCATTTCCTTATTTACATAATTAAGAGGACAGGTCTTGTTTGGTGGTTTTTGACGTGTCAGAAAGATAAAGCATGGGGTAGGGGTCTGCTTGTGGTCAGCTGTTGCTATGGGTAAGGACAAGAGGAACTAAGGAAGGGCTGCTGTGGTTGCAGTAGTGAGGAACAGAAGCAGTGTTCTAGGTCAGAAGAAGGCCTTATGGTTAACACTGGCAGGGACCAGTGAGTGACAGGATGTCTTTCAGACCCACTGTCTCCGTTCATGTTGACATAATGTCCCCCTCCCCTCCTATCTTTCTCTGAGACCCTTATCCTGGCTGCCTATGGAGGATCTATCTTCCTGCCTCCGTATTGAGTGCTCACTGTGTGTCTCATAGAAGAATAAATGACAACAGTTTCTTGGTGGGTCAGAAACTTTTTTTTTTAAAGAGAGAAGGACAGTGAGAGAGAGAAAGAGAGAGACAGAATCAATTTTAGTTTTACACATGGCTTTTGTTGCGCCAACACTTATTTGTGTACGGGGGTGCTGTGGTTTGAACCCATGTACTCACGCATGCCAGACAAGTGCATTAACCACCAAGCCACCACTCCAGCCCCTAGAAACTCTTAAGAAAATGTGAAATGTGTTATTTGCTTCCTTGTCATTTAAAGGCAGTTAATCCAGTTCCTAAATGTGCTGAATACCTGGGTTAAAATGGGTCACAGCTGAGGATGAGAGTGTCTATCCTATGGGGTTTGCTAGTGACAAAGTGGAATGTGTGAACAGATTATCTTATGAATCTGCCCTTTAGTGGTGCCAAAATACACTTTTCTAAACTTGGTTTTTAGCAGTTATCCTAATTAAGGGGGCACTTACCTTACAGGGAGGGAGCACTCACCTTACAGGGTCATTAGTACCCACAGTGTACTAATGTAATTAGGCATGTTTTTCTTTTCTTGCTCATGGATTATTGTCCAGGATGCTTAGAGCCACAGCAATAGGGGATCGTTGAAGTTTGTGGACAGGAAAAGTGAGCATTTCTTTGCTTTTAGAATTCCTGATGTTGTGGTGAGGGGCAAAAGAGTATATCTGGATATACCTATGTTCTCAAGTACAGATGACTATGTAGGATCAGAGAACTGAATCTGCCCATCATGTGAATTGAAAAGGGAATCTTTAGGCTTTCCAAAACCTCATAAAAGAAGTAGGCATAACCCCCAAATAAGTGCCCCATCTATCAACCCCAGTCCTCTGCCACAATGCCCAGGGGAGTATTCAGCTTGTTTGGAGACCATACTCAAGCACCCATCTTCCACTGTGTGTTTTCACTGTCAACTCAACATTCTCTTCTCTTCTCTTAATGACTTATATTTATGAGTGCACAGCTCAGTGCACAAATTGAACAAGACAGTGATGATGTCTGTGGTTTGACAGAAAGGTATATCGATAGCATTTAGACAATCTAGAGCAGGAGGATGAGAGGAAAAATTTCTGAGAGCTTCTTTTCCCATGGTAGGCAGAGCATTCATCAAGATTTTGTAAATCAGACTATTTTAATTCTAAGGATATGCTAGCTAATTTGCAATGTAATCTTCTGCAAAATAGAGTTTATCCTGTAATGTGAGTGTCCACTCCTATTTGTATCTTTTAGAATTTTGGACTTTGATCTATTCAGTTATACTTTTAAAATATTTGGGTATTTAAAATCTTGAGGTAGAGGATTCTGGCAAGATGTCATCCTGGAGGTTCTCCGTATCATCCCACCCCAACTCCCATTGAATTACTTCTGCAGTGTTTTAGTTAGCTTTTCATCACTATGACCAAAAGACCTAATGAGAACAACTTAGAGGAGGAAAAGTTTATTTTGGCTCAGTTTCAGAGGTTCAGTCCATGTCAGCTGACTCCATTACTCTGGTCCCCAAGGTGAGGCAGAACATCATGTTAGAAGGTAATGGCAGAGGAAAGTAGCTCAGGGCATGGCAACTAGGAAGCAGAGAAAGAGCTCTGCTCATCAGGGCCAAAATATAAACCTAGAGGCCTGCACCCAGTGACCCACGACCTCCAGTCACACTTACCTGCCTACAGTTACTGCTCAGTGAATCCCTATCAGTGGATGAATCCACTGATTAGAGCAAAGTGCTCTTAATCTGATCATTTCACCTCTGAACATTCTTGCATTGTCTCACACATGAGCTTCTGGAGGATACCTCATATCTAAACCGTAAATGCAAAGAGAAGCATCAGCAGTGATCAGTAAGCTGGCATACAGTGAAAGTATGATTGAAGTCACTTTTCCTGGAATTTCTGGATAAGAGAGCAGGCTCAGGACTTTGTTTAGCTTTGGACCAGACAGGATCTAGGACATTCAGAGATTGAGAGGCCAGTAAAGATGGCCAAACATTGGCCTGGGAGAGATAAAAGCACCTCTTCAGAGGAAAGAGTCCAAGGATGATCTTTGAAGAACCTGAAGGATCTTCCTGGACTCTGAGTAACTACCAGGGAGTTAAGTGGGTTGAATGAAGACCTCTAGATTCCTGAGACTGCAGCAGCACACTTCTTGCAGCTTAGAAGGTCTGGAAGCAGAGTGGCTTCTTCCAGGTGCAGGAATAGAAGTCAGTTGGTTATTGTTAGTTCTTCATTGGCCAACAGTTACCACTCTACATTTTACCATTTGCAAGTAACTTTCCATCTAGGGTAACTCTTCTTTGATTGCTGGAGGGGAGGAGGAATATGGAATGACTGTAAGTCATAGTCAAAGGACATAGTAGTGAGGCCTAAGTACTTAATGCAGATGTCACCTAGTGAAATTGAGCTACTAGAGATCTGAGATGATCAATGGTGATAATAACAAGAGTATTAAGGAAGATTTATTTATGGCATAAAAATGTTTCTAGAATTTTTATTGGAAACTATTTTTAAATTGAAAATAGTTCAACTGAAAGACAGAATAATTGTACAGAGCAAAAGTATAAAATTAAAAACAATGATGGGTGCTAAAATACCCTAAGGATGGACCCAGAACCCTAACATTGGCATTCCAGAAGGTCCACATGAGAACAGATGGAACAGAGGCAGTTATTTTTTAAACAATAAAATAAATTTCCTTTCTTTGAAGAAGAACTCAAATCTATAAACTGAATTTCCTTACTGAATTCTGAGCAGGATTAAAGAAAAAAGAAAGATAAAGAACATACACTTGGGCTTTTAAAGCTCCTAGATTTCCAAAATATGTATGAAAGTATCAAAAGCTTCTGAGCAGTAAGAAGCTGGCAAAAGAAAAAAAGAATTAACTGGCATTAGATTTCTCATCTGCAACTTTAGAAGCTAGAACATAATGGAAGTAGCATCTATGGAAAATTTGGATTTTTATGCTTGGAGTTAACTGTTGTTCTGAAGTGAAATTATCCCTGGACTGAAACTATGTGGCTTAGAAATGCTAACTAATGTTGAGACAGAAATCTGAAGACAAACTGATAATCCCATTGATAGTCCCATGGCCTAATATGCTATTTTAGTCAGCTTTTTTGTTGCTGTGACTAAACGAGCTGACAAGAACAAAGTAGAGGAGGAAAAGTTTATTTGGCACTCAGTTTCAGAGGTGTCAGTTCATAGGTGGCAACTTCATAGCTCTGAGCCCAAGGTGAGGCAGAACATCACGGCAGATGGGATGGTGTAGGAAAACAGCTCAGGACATGGCATCAATGAAGCAGAAAGAGCTCTGCTCACCGGGGAGAAAATATATACCCCAAAGGCAGGAGGTCCCCAGTACCTTACCTCCTCCAGCCACACCTGCCCATTTATAGTTACCACCAATTAATCCATTTAAGTAGGTTAATGCCCTGATTAGGTTAAGGCTGTCATAACCCACTCTCTTATATTGTTTCACCCATGAACTTTTAGGTGACACCTCTTATTTAAACCACAACAGCTACAAAAAATAAAAAATAAAACAACTAACTTTTAATTGAGGTGTCCTCCAACCCATTTGAAATAAGAACTATTTGAAAATAACAGATTTAAAATGAATCTTCTGTATCATCTATCCAGTCTCTCTGTTTTTAAAGACAAGGGAAAATAGAAATAGTACATTAACCAAAGCTTTAAAACAGAGGAGGTGGAACAGCCAGAACAGGAATACAGATTTTTTTTCTTTTATTAGTGCATTAAAGTTGTGCATAATGATGAGATTTGTTGTTATATATATTCATACATGCACACAATATAACAATATAATTTGGCCAGGATTCCTTCTTCAGCTCTCCCCACTTCCCTCCTCCCATTCTCTGGTCCCTTGCTTCTGCTGATCGCCCTTTGAAATATGATAGTGTGAAAATTATTTAATTATCTAGCACAAAATATATTTTCCCTTTCTCCCCTTAGCCCTATGTTTTTTTTCCCCTACTGTCCTTCCTCCTGTCTTACCCTCTGCTTTCTCTACTAGACTTTCTTTAATTACTCGATTAATTCATATTTGAATGGAGGAACACAGATCTTCTTTTAATCTAGTGGTTCTTCCACACTGGGGGCTCTGACAGTCCTTTAATTATGTGATCTAGTCCGCATCCTTCCAAAAAATTTCTTTAAGTAAACTTCAGCGGGTTTCTGTTACTTGCAACCGAAGGACTGTAACGAGTTAACTGCCTACTCTTCATGAGTTTCAATAATGATAGTTATTTCTACAATCACCGAATTGATATATCAAGGGCTGACCTTTTCCTCTGATTTCAGGATCTCAAATTTCCTAAAAAGTGTTGCTGTGCATATGGCTTGCCCACCTTTTAAACTCAGCAGGCAGCAAATCAAACTCATGTTGTCATTTTCAGACCAGCTGTTTTCCTAATGTTCTGTCACTGATATCACCATTATCCCAGAAATGCTAATTGCGTTCATGAAACAGCACTCTCTTTATGCTGATCTCCTTCTCAAAAACCTTCTGCCTTTCTCTGCTGCTTGCAAGATCGCATTAACACCATGGCCTACAATTTAAGACCCTACAAAGCCTGGTCATTTTATTGCCATCATCTTCATTTTTAAAATATTTATACTTGTGACTATTTGAGACATTCTAAGATGGCATTCCCGTGGCTATAAAAATGTCTTCATACTGCATGTCGTAAAGAAAAGTTTTGGTTCTATGTCAAAAATAAAAGTGTTGGGGCACATGTTAGTTTCACTAATACTACCTGCAGGTCCTTGAAGTTGCAGTTATTTCACCTGTAAAACTTGGGCCTTTTCTGTACTTTGGGACAGCACTTTCATTTTGATATAAATAAAGAAAAATGAAAGAGCTTGATCAACTTCACATAGCTTCCAGATAGCTGGATGAGGACTGAGGGAAATTAAATAAACATTTAATGCTACATCTTTAAGTAGATCATTTCTCAGGAGTCTTTTTGCCTGCCCATGCCTGTAGCATTAAGCATCTTCAAATTGTGTGGACCAGCTTATGCAGTGGGGTCGAGAAGGGACTGTTCTGGCACAGCCGGATCTGTGAAATATGTTTCTGTGTTTAGTGTAACAGTAGCTATTGGAACGTCTGAACTTTTCATTCCTGAGTGGACTGCCCTTTCCACTGTTGGTTAAAAACAGACTTTTAATATCCTGGGAAGTATTTTTTTTTAAATCTGAATTAGAAAACTGGGGGGATGCTATAATCCAGTGGTCTTCATCTGACAGTAGATTATATCAAACCATGGTGGAGAGGGACTCTTACCATACCTGAACTAGAGGGGGCTGTGTCCATAAGAAAGCCAGTATTTGCCCTTAATAAGGTGCTTCCACCCCAGGTCTGTCATTATATTATTAGTTCCATGTAAGAGTTCTTGGTGCGTCCACTTATTCTCATTAATATATAGGTTCCGATAATTGTTTAAGCAGATACTGTGAAGTTTAGAGTGTTTCAAAATATGGTGGTGTAAGCTTTCCAGGTTTCCTGAAATTCTGGTCAGCTCCATTTCTAGACAGGCTCAAGGCACTTTGTCAGATATAGCCATTCTTTCATTATCCCCTTCCAACCCAGAACCCAGATCATGCTTTGCAGGCTCTATCAGTGCAATCCCAAGAGCCCAGGGATTCCTCAGTGACTGGAGACCTATGGAATCTGCTCACAATTGGAACCTGATCATCTCACATCTGGGGTCTGCAGGATTAAAGGGCCAGACTGCTGCCTCAGGCTTGGTGCTGTGAGGATTTTATTATGTGCTCATCTGTGGGTTCTGTATACTTTCTCTCTCCATTTCACTCTGACAGGAATGCATTTCTCTTTCAGCTCTCCTCTTCGTCTGCTTAATCATGTGCAATGATTCCTTTCCCTCCTACTTGTTGACTTTTTCATCTCCAGCCTTCCTGCCTGAATTTACTTTATTTTTAATGGAATTTCTCCTCTGTTTTCTCTTCCTTCTCCTCCTACTCCCTGTGTTCCTCCACAATCTCCCAGCTATAAATAACCCAAGGCATCCAACCTTTTGCTCTCATGGAGAAATGAATAATTAAAACTCCAAAGGAAGACACGTGGATTAAATCAGGCACTTAATTTCTTTAAAACACAGAGAACATTTTATGGTGTCCTGTGCAAATGGATGAGTCATAGCCAATTACTTCAAGAAGGAAGAGAGCTGAGGTTTGGTTCCATCAACAGTGTATTAAAAAAAAGTGGGGGGATTGTGCTAATGAATATCAAATATTGGACAGGAATGACACTCCCCAATTCAGCAGCATGAGCCACAGAGGAGTCCCAACTGTGACGCATGTCATTGTGACAGAGTTTACATAGGGAAATACTGCAGGTTCTGAACACTTGCTTGCTAAATGTGCCTTGAGGGCAATTCATTTATTAGAAATAATCTGGTTTGTAAATTGGAGAATTCTGATTCTCTTGCAAATTTATGGATTTATGGATTTATGAGACTTTTTTTTTTAACTAGTAAATGCTCAGAAAGCAGTCAACATGTTTGCTTTAGATAACATTTTAGGCATAGGTAATCCCCAATGTAGGCTGAGAAGATTTCCCTGTTGTTCAGCTGCTAGACAGTTGCCGGGCTAAGTGGATCATTTCACAGGTTCTCGGGTTGTCCAAAGATTGGCAGGTTTCCTTCCAGAGTGGTTCCCCAATGAGTCTTCTGTCATGCTGAAGGGTCTTGCTTAGGCAGTGGCCAAGAGAGCACAGGTGTCAGGACTTGCTGTCATAGGTGGTTCTGCTGTTCTGTGAATAACTTTCTGGAGGAAAATGAAGAAGTATTTTCAACCTGGATAAAATCAACAGAACCTTTATATTGAGAGGTAATATCATTGTGAGACATGTGGAAAAAAGGCTGAAATCCTGGGTTTAGAAACGATGAACACACATACTAACTAAAAGAAATATTGGTAATTTTACAGAAAATGTTTAAGGCCTCATGCCATTAAATGTCATGGAGTAGTAACCATGAATAACCAAGTTATTCACAGAACAGCAGAACCAGCTATGACAGCAAGGTCTGCTTTGAAAAATAATTTATCAACTATCTTAGAGGAAATAGCTATGAGGTAAAAGGTAAGGAAGAGTGATGTCTTAACAGTGGAGTAGTGAAGAGGCCCGTGCTTTCTGGTGTGTGGTCCTTAGGAAGGAATTTTGGAATCAAGGGAGAGATACTGAGTCTCAAAAGAAGTGCCCATAAACTGTTGAAAGGCAGAAAGCACCCATGAGCAACTGCAGTTCCTGAGTGACATGCCCGTGGCTGGCACCCTTGATCCATGCCCTTGTAATATTGATGCCAGTTTTGTGGCTGTTGGGTTCGTGTCCTCTCGGAGTCGAAGAATGAAACCAAGGCACACCTAGGTAAGTGTAGTAGGCAGACTTTATTTTATAGAAAGTAAAGCATAGGGAAAAGAGCTTACTTCCCCTAGAGTGGGAGAAGGGGACAGAGCCAAAGAGGTAGTGAGATTTGCCCTTTTTATATGATGCCTTCTCCTCAATTGCTCATTGCTTCCCTGTCCCTGTACCTAGGACATAGGTGCGGGAAATTCTGGTCCAGTCTTTGGTTCATGCCTTAGGCGCCAATAGAAAGAATGTCGTTCCGTCCTTAGCAGCAGGGAGGGTCTGCATCTGTGCTTGTCAGACCCTTATTAGCATTGGGAATATAAAAGGCAAGAGAAAAATCAGTTTTCCTTTGACCGACTGGAAGATTTCAACTACTCTGACTGTCTAACTTTTTCTATCTCAATATCAGGGCAGTGTGCAAACTCAAGAAAAGCTCGTGCCAAATTGTGTGGCTCCACCCTCCTCCTGTAGTCCAATCCCTAGCAACTGCCCCTCTATAAATATTAACTCCCCACACCAAGGGGTTGCTGTCTCTTCCTCTGGAGATGGCCCCCATTCTTCCTTGAATGTGTATTTCTTTCTTTATCCCAAATGTGTCCCTCTCTTGATATGGGCCCCATTCTCCCTTGAAGTATGCATCTACTTTCCTAAATAAACCTTTGTCTATGCCTTTAAGGGGCACGTTCTGAAATTCTTTCCTATTACATATGCCAAGAACCTGACTGGTCCTGAGTCAAGTTCCCCCATCTCTCTGGGAACTCCAGGGCCCCTTCTCATGTGATAATACTGGAGATTGAACTCAAGGTCTCATATATTCTAGGCAAGTGCTCCACCACTGAGCAATACACCCAGCCCCTCCTTTTATTTTTTTGTTTTTGTTTTTATTTTGTTTGGAGAAATGGACTTGCTAAGTTGCCCACACTGGTGGCCCCAGACCTGTGATCCTCTTGCTTCAGCTTCCACAATTGCTGATTACAGGTGTGCACCACCACACCCAGCAAGGATCATATGTTCTTATTAAAAAATTATTTGGCAGCATGTGCTTTTAGCTAAGGCTGTCTCTCTTTTTTTTTTAAACATTGATTAATTGCTTTTAGGCACAAATGACAGTTTCACTGTAGAAAAGATTTTTAAAAATTTGTTTGAGGATTCTCCACACTGCTTTCCATAGTGGCTGAACCAGTTTGCAGTCCCACCAGCAGTGTAATAGTGTTCCTCTTTTCCCACAGCTCCTCCAGCTATCCCACTCCTGGGAATTTTTCCAAAAGACTTAGAATCAGCGTATTATAGCGATGTGGCTTCATCAATGTTTATAGCAGCTCAATTTACTATAGCTAGATTATGGAACCAACCCAGATGCCCCTCACTTGACGAGTGGATACAAAAGCTTTGGTTCATATATACTATGGAATATTACTCGGCCATCAGAGAAGACGATATTATAGCTTTCGAAGTCA
>PVKS010031273.1:0-23601 GCA_004027875.1 Aplodontia rufa | reverse complement strand
TACTAGAGATTTAGAGCACTTTCTCATGTATTCATTGGCTTGATCAATGTCCTCTGTTGAGAAGTTTCTATTTAGCTCTTTGGCCCATTTATTAATTGGGCTGTTAGTGTTTTTGTAGTTGAGATTTTTGAGGATTTTGTAGATTCTGGATATGAGGCCCCTGTCAGAGGAATCATAGCCCATGATTCTCTCCATTTCCCTAGGAAACCTCTTGACTCTTTTGATTGTTTCCTTGGCAGTACAAAAGCTTTTTAGCTTTATGGCACCCCTTCCTACTCTGAGTTTTAAAAAGAAATTATTTCTGGGTTTTCCTTCAGTACTTTGATGGCCTTAATTTTTATATTAGTTCTTTGACCCATGTAGAATTTATTTCAGTTTAAATTATTAAATATGTATCCATGGGGGGCTGGAGTAGTGGCTCGGCGGTTACGGCACTTGCCAGGCATGCATGAGTACACAGATTCAAACCCCAGCACTCAAGTACACAACTAAGTGTCAGAGCAACGAAAGCCATGTGAAAAAAACTCAACAAAAATTGATTCTGTCTCTCTCTCTCTCTCTCTCACTGTCCTTCTCTCTTTAAAAAAAAATGTATCTAGACGGAGGTCTAGACAGAGGTCCACTTTTTTGAACATCATTAGTCAGTGATCCTTCTCTCCATTCCCTCACCATCTAAGTTTCCATTTTTTCCCCACCTTTGACCTGAATTTCTATTCTATTCCACTGGTCTGTCTGCCTATTCACCAGCCAGTACTTTTTAATTTCTATAGTTTTATAATATAGATTAATATCTAGAGGGGTCCATTTAATAAGCTTTTAATCTTTTTCAGAAAACAGAGTGGAAGAGAAAAATGAAGAAACTGCAGGATGAGCGTGTGGCTGAGAGGAGAGAGGTAGTTGTCCCTGGGTGGTCTGGGGGGCTTGGCTTCCCATGACCTCCTCTGTAACTGGCTTGCAGATACTTTTTTGCTGGTATTGTTTCCGGCTGTTTGTTCCCACCAATGCATAGATGGGTCAGCTGATGGGCCACTGGTTTCCCTGGCCAGGGTCAGGATCCTCCAGGCCTGGTCTTCTGAGCCCACAAGTCCTTTATTCAGTCATGTCTAATAAACCTCAGTCACCTGGTCATGCCATGTTTGGACTTTTCCTTGAAAACCGCTACTCCAGAGAATCAGGTGGCATGGACCTCGGTGATACTGCCAGTGGTAGTCCAAACGAAGGGTTCGGATCCTGAGCCCAGTGCAGGCCTCTGGGCAAGGAAAGCGGCTTCTGTACAGATGTCCACAAGGAGGAGGCAAGTTGACGAGGAAGCCAGTTAACAAGGGCCCAGGCTCTTCTGGCAGAAAGCTCGGGAGCTGACAGGGCTTAGATCAGAGCCTGGCCTGTGGTGGACACTTGCTCCCCGCTTCATTAGAGGGGTGTGTGATTGCCAGACGATGGTTCTATTTTATCTGAAACATTTTCAAATGGGATATACATTCAGATTTGTTCCAAAGGCAGAAGAAATATGCTAAGGTATACTGAAATCATTCCTACCTGTCCCTAGCTCACAGGTAATGACTTCTATTGCTTTCTTTTATATTCTTCTAGAGTTTCTTTATGGAAATATTAATAAATATACACTTATTTTGCTTCTGCTCTTACATTAGAGGTAGCATGTTAACACATTTTCTTCATCTAAAAATGTGGCATTTGATGATTTTTTTTTTTTCAGGGCTGAGGACCGAACTCAGGGCCTTCCACGTGCTAGGCAAGCGCTCTGCCCCTGAGCTAAATCCCCAACCCCTGATTTTTTTTTTTTTTAATAAAGAGAGAGGGACAGTGGGGGGGGGAGAGAATCAATTTTATTTAGTTTTTCATGTGGCTTTCGTTGCTCCTTTGTTGTGTACATGGTGCTGGGGTTTAGAACCTGCATCCTTGTGCATGCCAGGCAAGCACTGTAACTGCTGAGCCACCTCTCCAGCCACTTAATGATTTCTTTTTTTAAAAGGGAGAATGGGGGAGAGAATTAATTTTATTTTTTTCATCTGGTTCTTGTTTCTTCTCCACTTAGTTGTGTATGTGGTGCTAGGGATTTAACCTGAGTCCTCATGCATGCCAGGCAAGTGCTCCACTGCTGAGCCACCTCTCCAGCCCCTTTGATGACTTTGTAATGGTCTCTGTTTGCCTGCATGTCCCTCAATGGATGGTAACATCTGACAGAGAGCTCTTTCTCTCCTGGTCTTCCATTCTTACGCCCTAGGCACAGACCACAAATGTGCCTGAACTGGAACACAGTCTTATTTGAAAGCCACCTGCCCAAGTCTAGAAATCCTCTACCCTGCTTCAAGCGAACCCCTCCACCAGCATCTTTCCCTAGGGGAAGACCCTGCAGGCACTGGGCACTCTGAGGTCTCTGCAGACGTTTGACCCACTGGCCATCCTGTGCCCACCAGCTGCAAGAGGAGAATGAGAGGCTCCAGGCCTCCCTGTCTCAGGACCAGAGGAAGGCAGCCGCCCAGTCCCAGCGCCAGATCAACGCCCTCCGTGCCCAACTGCAGGAACAAGCCGCGCTCATCGCCTCCCAGGAGGAGATGGTAGGCGTCTCCTCCTCCTAGCCAGGCCCTGCTGGCCCTAGCTCTCTTTTTGGCGAGGATCATTTTGGATTCCTCTGGGCTCCTTAGGGGCCACCTGCACAAGGGGCACAATGTGATAAAGGATGCAGCTGCTTCCCCCAGGCTGAAGAGGGGTCATTCTTACCTCCCCACCTTGGGGGAGAGAGCAGGCTGTCTGGATCATCACATCGTACCTTGGCTCCCTCCCTTTTTGCATGTGGACTGCAAGGGATGTGCTGGGAGGCTGGGGCGGTGCCTCTGAGCTTCTTCCAGTTCCAAAGGGTGGCAAGACATCAGTGGTGGTCCCTTCTTCGCTGTGCAAGGCAGAGCTGCTGCTCAGGGCAGAGTCCCCACACGTCCTCAGCTGACTACAACCTGTTCTGCTCTACCTCTTACAGATCCAGACCTTGTCCCTCAGGAAGGTGGAGAGTAAGTCTGCTGGGGGTGGTTTGTCACAGTCTTGGCTGTTGTCTTGGGCTCTTCTTCCTCCCACCTGCAGTCAATTTATAGGTGGAGGATTGGTACCAAGTCCAGGGCACGTGTGGTGTCAGGTTCTCCTGCTGGGCTAGCCGGGAGCTTCTGGGACAGATGACACTGGTGCCGAAGGCTTTCCATCAGCTGGCAGGGGTTCCTGCCTGGCTTCCTCTTCTTTGTAGGAGGACAGAGGCAAGGGGAGGGGCAGGGATCTTGGGGGCATGACTGGTGGACCAGGGTTCATGAGTGGACTTTTAAACACCATGCCTGAATTACATCATATGTATTACATTATCCTCATGATTTAGTGTAGGGTGGGTATTATGATCTTCATTTTCTAGATGAGGAAACCAAAGCTCATAAATTTTCTATCTTGTGCACAGCTGGCTTGTGAACTCTGATCTTTCTGCCTCTGTTGTCCATGGTTGTGATCACTGCACCATCCTGCCCTCTCTGATAAGGATGAGCTGACTGGCGGGTTTGCTCCTTCTGGCCAGTACTCACCTGGGGTCCTTCACGTGTCTAAATGAGGGTTGGAGTCCAGGGTATGGAAGCCACTAACTCTTTCTGCTCTTTTCAGGGACCCGAGAGGTGCCAAAGTCTGTGGACACAGAGGAGGACTCTCTTGAGGAAGGTGGGATCTTTTCTTCTTTCCTTGATTGCCAACTTTGTCATTTAGTTTGTCTCTACTTAGCTCTGTCTGGACACCTGAAGCTGGGGTGGAGCGAACTAAGGACATGAGGTCATGGCTAGCACCTTGTGTGTGTGCCAGATATGTCCCCTGCAGGTGCTCAGTGCAACCTTCTGGTTCACTGATGGGGAAACCCAGGCTCACAGAAAGTCAGTGATTTGCTGAGTCCCAAAGCTGGTGGAGCAGGGCTAGGACTTGGAGGGTGTCCGATTCCAGGCTGCCCCTTACGCCTGGCCTACTGCTTCTCACTTGGTGCTATCCAGAGCAACACAGAACTCACTCTATTGGCATCAAAACGGCCTTCACTGTTTTATTCTGCATTATAGGTGTGCATCGATGGCTCCCAAGAGCCTAAATAATGTGCAGGAGTCTGCCTTGCTCTCTGTTGAGCACCTGCTGTTTTTATTCGCCTCATTTACTGACTGATGCTGATGTGCAGAGCTCTCAACTGGATGTTGCAAGAGGGTCCCTAAGAGAGATGAAAAAAAAATACCCGTGCTCCCTGATAGAAAGGGGAGCTGCTGGGAGAAACAAGAGTGCTCTCTCCGAGGGCAACACGCTGACCAGGGCCTGGGCACTCAGCGCAAGAGTGTTCGGACAATTCCAAAGTTACTCAATAGATGTGCCCAGGGAAGGGTTGTATCTGGTCCCCAGAATTCATCAAGACATATTTTACTTTTAATATGTTTTTGGTTTTGAGGTGGTAATCTACACACCTGAGAAATAATAGCACGCAAGGGAGTCCAGTGAGAAGCAGGTCTCCCTCCTGCCCAGCTGTCCAGTGTCCTTCTCCGCAGGTTCTCTGTGAATGGTTTTTCACGTGGCCTTCTAGACACTGAGTGCAAAGACAAGCACATAAGGCACCCATTCTCTTCCTTTTTCCTAAGTGGGAATGCATAGTTACATTGTCCCGTAGTCACTTGTGTTCTTCTTTTTAGAGAGAGGGACAGAGAGAGAGAGAGAGAGAAAGAATCAAATTTTTCTTTAAGAGAGAAGGACAAGTGAGAGAGAGACAGAGAGAACCAATTTTTATTGAGTTTTTCACATGGCTTTCATTTCTCTGACACTTAGTTGTGTACATGGGTGCTGGGGTTTGAATCCGTGTACTTGCACATGCCAGGCAAGCGCCATAACCACCGAGCCACCGCTCCAGCCCATTTTTTTTTTTAATTTTAGATTTTTATGTGGCTTTGGTTGCCCTGAGACTTCATTGTGTATATGGTGCTTGTCTTTTGAACCCACGTACTCATGCATGCCAGGCAAGCGCTGAAACCACTGAGCCACCGCTCCAGCCCCTTAACAACTTTTTTTTTGGGAAATCATTTCATATTGCTTTTTGGAGAATACTTCACTATTTTATTTCAGAGATTTTTTTCAGTATTCCATTAGATGGTTGAACCACTTTTTTTTTAGCCAGCCATTGATTATCTTCTCCTCCCCCAGTGTATTTAACCTTAGATTATAGTCAGAAAAATTAGGGTTACATGTAATTTTGGGGAAGGTATCTGTGGAGTATCACAGGCACTCAAGTGGGGTGAACCAAATTCTCCAAGTTCTTGAGAGGAGGCCCTGAGGTGGGTGAGTCTGGGAAACTCTGGTGGGTTCCTATTGTGATGGTGGACACTTTACCCCGGACAATGTCTCTTCATGGGTTATCCACCTCTTCCCACCCCAGACCACCAGGCAGCAGCATGACTTGGGGTACTTGTTAGAAATGCAAATTTGCACTGGGAACACTCGACTCCCATGAGAAGCCTAACTATACACAGGCAGGCAGAGAAACTCCAAAATTTAAAAAATTAATATACATGCATATGCTCATTTCCAATTACAGCATGGGGGTATTGCAGAGGAGACATGAGATCCGGGAATGGATGAAGGGGGAAGATCCTGGACTAGGATTGGCCTTAATTTACTATGTCAATATCCGTGTATGCATGAATATGTAACAATTCCCTCTAATACGTAAGACTATGTTGAACAAGCAACAATAAAAAAATAAAATGATAAGGAGATTATTTCCTAAATATTGAAAAAAAAAGAAGTGCAAATTTGCAAATTCTCAGGCCCCATTCCAGGCATACTGCAGAAATCTTGGGACCCAGCAGTCTGTTTTCACATACTCTCTAGGGCGTTCTGATTTCTGCTCAAGTTTGGGAATCACTGTGAGACCAGCGGCTCTCTACCACTAGCTGCACATCCTGGTCTCTAGCCTGGGAGCCCAGGGCCACTGACTTCTGCTCTCAAGTGTCCACTTGGGCCAGAAGCTGGGGTTTCTGTTTATGGGTACCAATGTCCAAGCCCTTCACCCACCTTCAGCATTCTCATCCTTTCCCAGTCTCCTTCTCCCAGATCTGGGCTCAGTCAGTCCTATAGCAGATTAACTCATAACTTTTGGTCCATGAGGTACCCTGTGGCAGGACCATGCTCCCCCTAACCTCCACTCCAGTTTCCTGAAGCAGACCATGTAGGGACTGGGGGTGCCAGGCCTCAGCAGCTTTTAAAGCTGTCTGGGGATCCCAGTGCACAGCCATGGGTGAGATGCATTTCCCAGTGCAAACTCCATTGAGCAGAGTCACCTGGGGAGGGTTGGGTAGGCTGGGGTGGTGGTCATGGGATGGGGCTTCTGCTGGGCCCCACTTGCAGAATTTTTGATTCAGTAGATTTGGGATGTGAGCTGAGGATGGATCTGCATATCACAGAAGTCACTGAGTGATGGTGTTTGTTAGAATTTTGGGGGAGTTCTAAAAATAAACATTAAGGGTTGGGACTCAGCCTTAGAAATTCTGATGTGATTAGCCTGGGTGGTTTCAGTGTGCAGCTGGGGTTGTGATTCACCAGCCCTGACGGAGGAGAGGTGGGTTCCTTCTACGTCCCCAGCATCCACTCTGGCCCATTCACGCACTTGTTCTACTTGGTCAGTAAATGTCTGTTGCATGAATTGTCAGGCTTGGTCCAGCTTTAAGCACAGGGCCTAAGGAGCACAGCTTCAGACCTGCCCTGACTCGCTCTGCGCTGCCCCTTTGTAGCAGTCAGCATGTATTTTTGTAATTGCTTATGTTGTCACCCTGTGGATCAGTGTTTGTTAATGTGCAGTTTGTGGTTCATCTCCATCAGAATCACCTAGGCCTGTGAAAATACTGATTTCAGGGCCCTCCCCCAACCTGTGTAGACAGGCTGGGGAGGGGTGGCCAGGGAGTTTGCATTTGTAACCCAGGTGATTCTGATTCATGCTGTGGATGTAGGGAGAACCCATCATCCAGAGAGCAAACTGGAAGAAAACAGGAATCTGTCTGTCTTGTTCCCCAATTCATCTTCTGTACCAGAACAGAACTGGACATGGGGTGAGGGTGTCAGGTGGAGGCTGGAGCTGGCAGCACGAGGGCCCGCAATCTGGGACCTTAGGAACAAGTGGCTTTCAGGGCTTAAGTGCAAGCCCAAAGGAGTTAACCTGCGGCAGGCCTGACTGAGCCCAAATCTGGGAGGTCCAGACTGTGTGTGGGGGTGGTGAGAATGCTGAAGGTGGAGAAAGGGTCTGGGACGGTGGTACCCAGGAGCAGAAACACCCCAGCCTCTGGCCCAGTTGGACACTTGGGAGGAGGAGTCAGTGGCCCTGTGCTCCCAGGCTGGAGACCAGGATTGCTGGCATCAGAGGCTCTGGCGGGTGGCATGGGGCTCTGCGAATAGAGGTCTCTGGTAGGCACACTGACCTTGGTGACTGTTTTGTGCTGCAGAGCTGGAGGACTCCCAACAGGAGCAACAGAAGGTGCTGGCAACTTTGAGGCAAAACCCCACCTTGCTGAAGCAGTTCCGGCCCATCCTGGAGGACACCCTGCAAGAAAAACTGGAAGGCATGGGGATAAAGAGGGTGGGTCCTAGGATCACCATTTAAAGGACCCCCGGGGTCCTACAGTTGAGTCACAAAGCCCTCAAACTGACAAGCCATCAACTGTTCCTTTCTTTGTAAACTCATCCATTCATTTGTTCTCACCAGGGCTCCTTTGATGTAGGGAAGGGAAATCCAGGCTCCTTCTCCCTTCACCTCGCTTGACTGTTAATGTCTCCCATATCTTGACCCCTTAGTGTTCTCCACTCATCGGTAACTTCTGAGTCTCTAAATATTCTGACAGAGGGATTTGATTGGCTCAGTTTGGCCTATGGACAGGTCCCCCTTGGATAAACATCCATATCCAAGACAATCACCTGTGGCCAACAGACCACGGCCACTCGGCAGGTGCCTGTTGGTGGGGCAGGCACTGAAAGCTGAGTTTGCTGCCAATCAGTGTTTGAGTGCCATTGCGTTTAACCAGCATTGTATGTTATCATCAAAGGCACCAATGAAATCTATTTTTTTTTTTAAAGAGAGAGGGACAATGAGAGAGAGAGAGGGAGAGAGAGAGAAAGAGAGAATCAATTTCATTTAGTTTTTCATGTGGCTTTCGAACTCATGTCCTTGTGCATGCCAGGCAAGCACTGTAACCACCGAGCCACTGCTCCAGCCCCTGAAATCTATTATTAAATACAAGCATCATGTTGTTAAGGTAACCGAGCATCACATTATGAAAATCCAATTTGCATTTCTTTTATTATTTTAAAGAGAGAGAAAGAGAGAGAGAGAGTTAATTTTTTAAATCTGATTTTTGTTTTTTTCCTTAATTTATTTGTGTATGTGGTGCTGAGGATTGTACCCAGGACCTTGTGCATACCAGGCAAGTACTCTACTGATGAGCCACTTCTCCAGCCCCTGCCATTTGTATTTCAATGAGTAAGATTAGAAGAAAAAAAAATAGACATCTAGGTTTAATTTTGGAAGGATGCTCACTAATTCTGGACTGTTTTCAACTACTGCCTAATCTAACCTCGGTCCTATGTTCAGACTTAAAATATCTCTAATCTTGGATGAATCCTTGTCTTGGATTCAGAAATCTCCCAAGATGTTCTTATGGGGTCTGGGTGGATGCCAAAAACCTCTGGAAACTTTCAGTAGTTTTGTTTTTTTGCAGATTAGTTTTCAAAGGTCATTGGCTGGGGACAACACATCTGGGTGATGATGGTGCTTTGGGGTATAAAAGGCAGCAAGTGCCTGGTCTCATTCCAGGGTTCGGTGGGTGGTGGAAAAATGTGTCCCATCTGAGTCCCTATGCTGTGGTAGGATGGGATTGTGACACAGCCCTTTGCATTATGCTACCATGCACACTTTGGTGGGGCTCTTGAACCCTTTCAGTTACAATGTGAAGTCCCTGCTCTTCCCCCTCTGATCCTCATTTCATTCCCCATCTGCCACCTAAAGCATGCTAGGCACCAATCACGGGGACTCCCAGGTCTGCAGCCACAGGTGTGGGAAGAGGGAAGAAGGGCAACCTCTGTCTGCAAAGGTGAACTTCTGTCTCCCTAGGATACAAAGGGAATCTCAGTTCAGACTTTCAAACACCTGGAGTCCCTGCTGCGAGCCCAGCGGGAGCAGAGGGCCAGGAAGTTTTCTGAATTTCTGAGCCTGAGGGAAAAGCTTGTCCAGGAGACCATCCGCAGAGTGAAGGAGAGACAGACCCAGGCCAGGGCGGTTCAGCCAGATGGCCAGCCTCCAGGTACGCTGGGGACAGGGCTTGCTCTGGGACTGTGACCTGGGAGGATTCCGTTCTCACAGAGGCTGGTTTGCACTTGAAGAGGGCCCTGCAGTCCCTCCCATGGGGCATTGCTATGAAGGCCTGAGCTGGAGGGTCCTCAAGGGTGAATGAGACCAAAAATCTTATTCTGGGAAAACAGTTGGAAACTGCCTTGGGGGCCATTTGTCCAGGGTCACTTAGGGAGGATGGAGGAGATCCAGGCCTGTGGTCAGCCTGACTCCCTGCTCAGACAGGAGGCCTCACTTGCAGCTGCTTTTGGCCTTTGTTTGACTTGCTTTGACCACAGGCTGAGTTTTGCTGCTACAGACAGCAGCCCATTCAGTATCTGGCTCTGCCTAACAGGCCTGGGAGAATTAAGGCTGTGGGTGGAGCAAATGTCAATCAGATAAAAACTTCCTGGTAGCTCTGCTATTCCCTGTTCTGAGCCTGGCACAGCAGAAGCTGGGCTGGTTCTGTTTTCAGACAAATCCTCAGGGCTCAGATGTGGTTCCCTGCACCGGGTCATAGCTATTGCTCTGCTGCTTGTCCCTGTTCCTGCTCCTGTATCCTGGTGGAAGATTAAAGTAATAGGGACGAGGACCCTTAGGTGTCTTTCCTCAAAGACCTTATAGACTGGGGGAATTTTCCTCCCTAGATTTGAGAGGCTGCATTTCCAGAGGATTCCCAGGCTCCCTGGGCTGCTGACCTGGAGGCTCTGTGGCGGGTTTTGGTGGGTCTGGGTCTGCTCATGTAGACAGTGCCCAGCTTCCTCCATTTCATCTCCTCAGGTGTGGACACATGTGGTCCACAAGGAGGCCAATTCTGTATCTCATGTTGAAACACCCGATCTGAGCTCTTTGTGCAAAGAGATTTTATATAGCGTGGTCAGCATATTTCTGGAGACATGAGAGCAGATTTTAGTACGATGTGAACCAATCATTTTAAAATTTAATCTTTATTTTTCTTCACGTAAATTAGAAAAAATTTCCCAATATGGCAATCCTGTGGGCTCATGGCAAGTCTTACTTGGACAAGTATAAAATAGGTATTTTATGTTTATGAGTGCTGTCATTTTATATAAAAACGTTAAATAACTGGACAGTTGGTATGAGAATGTGATAAAAATTATGTAATGATCTGGGAAACTGTACTATTTAATTGAAACTTCTGGTCTTCAACTCTCTAAGGAAAGGGCAGGTCTTAGCTATTTGTAGACATCTCTGACACAGGGCATTTATCCTGGTTGTCAACTTGCTTTTAATGCCCGAATTTGCTCATTTGTGCAAATGTCCTTTCATTCATTCATCCATTCCCTCCTTCATTTCTATACTGTGTTTGCTGAGGTTGAATTTATGCCTGGGCCTGTCCCCTTAATGGGGAAACCAGCCAGGACTAGAAGATCCAGTGGAGCCAGGCACAAGGTGGCGGGTGGGATCTCTGAGGAGGCAGGGGGAACAACTCAGAGAGGATGAATGAAAACATCCTCAGTGTGCCAGCTTCCAAGAGAAGGGAAAGATTCTTGCTCCTACTAGGTGCCCCCTCCCCTCCAGCCCCTGGTGTTGTCTTCAGAAAGTCGGGAGAGCTTTCTCTTGTCTTCTCTCTCTTTCCCTGGCCCCAGGGTCCAGGTTACTGAGGTGTGAGATGAGAGTACTGTTCCCTGGTACTTTATAGACCCTTCTTCCAGCTCTGAGTCCACAGTTTCCTCCCAGGTTCCCCAAGTGCTCTGCAAATGCCCACTTCCTGTCTCTGCTTAGACCCTGCTCTTCTCTTGCTTGAGGGCAAGACTGTGGGATGCAGCAAAGTTGGTGTCAAGAGCTGAGATTTGGGGCAGACAGATGACCAGGGTTTGCATCCATCACTTTTTTCCCCATTGAATTGTGGGCAAGTTGCTTTAATCTCTCAAAGCCCCTGTAATGCAGGAGAGTGATACTGTCTGACAATGCTCTGGGTGTCAAACGGATGTCATATGCAAAGTGCTTTGTTTTGTATCTGGTGCACAGAGATTTAAGCAGTTGTTTGTCTTTTCCTTTCCCCTCTCTTCAGTTCACTCTTTCCTAGGAGGTCCTCTTCCAAGTAAATGCATTCTCTGAAAGCAGGGTATTTCAAATATTTTTGAACTTGAGTTACTGTGGTAAGAAACTCTATTCACGTTCTATTTATACAGGGCTCTAGGACTCTCTGTGATGCGCTTTCTCAACAACCAACATGAACAATTGTTGAACCCCTTTCCCCCAGTGAATCCTGATGCACTGTGGAAAGCGAGGGTTTTGTCTAATTGCCTGGCACTTGGTTGCCCCAGGCTTCACGCGGGAGGTTGCACACAGCGCTAGATGGCCCGTATAGTCCTGAGGCACCCTCTAGTGGCAGTAGTCCCTTTCTGCAAGGTTGCCTATACTCCTGCAAGGACCACCTCTAGGACAGCTCAGGGTCCTCAGACCTGCTGGGGCACTCTGCTTGTCTCTGATGAAACGGTGGAACTGTGCTCCCATCCGAGAGGGACTTTTGGGGCGGGGTAGCTATTAAATCTTCTGTGGTTATTACTGCGGCAAGTGGCTTGTACATCTCCAGTGTGTTGGACCCTCTTTTTACTTCCTCTTGGGCTTGCGACCCCAGCACAGGCTTGCTCTGAAAGTCATTCCTTTACATATTTCTAGGCAAAAGTCAGAGGAGCCCACTGGTCACTGGAGAGGCCCAGCCAAAGACCAGGACCCTGCATGTGTCATTGCCATCCAAGCCTGCAGAGCCACCCACACCAACCCTGCAGACCCGCAGCAGTCATGGCCTTGGCCTGGCCTGCATGCCCACCCCTGCTCCGCGTCCCAGAGTGCACAAACCCTCCAGCACCCCTGCTTCCCCAGGGCCGGGACTGAGGTGAGCCCTGGACTCAGGCCTCTGTTGGAGGTGGTGTGCCAGGCCTCAGCAGCCCTGTTCTCGGCCCCCTAGAGGTTCCTGCAGAAAATGCAGGTGGGGGATGGTGGTGGGTAGAGAGGATGTGAACAGGAGGTGCCTTCGGTGGGGTCCAACCGAAGCTCCCAAGAGGAGACTGCTCACAGGCAAGACCTACCCTCCCCTTCCCCAGCTTTCCCCCAGACCCCACTTGCCACCCTGGGAGGTGGGGTCCTCAGGCAGGCAGGGCTGCCTCCTTCTGAGCCCCTTCTGAGGGAGAGGCTGGTGTGACTCCTGGCTGTCATCAGAGCCCAAGGGAGGGAGCAGGGTCAGCTCTGGGAAGACCAAAGCAGCTAGCAAGGTGGTGAACTTTGGCTTTTAAAGTTTCCTTTCTGGTCCACGTCCCCCTCATTTCTTCTTCTCCATGCAGCAGCACGCCCCCGTTCAGTTCTGAAGAGGACTCGGAGGGGGACACTGGGCATCACACATCTCTCCAGCCCCTGCAGACTCCGTCCAGGACAGTGCCTAAGCCCGAGGATGCCTGGGACTGGTCTGACACTGAGACCTCAGAGGAGGACGCCCAGCCCCCTGGCAAGGGCTCAGGTGGACTGGCTTCCTCGGGTGAGTGGGCTGGGACCACCAGGGTAGCCTTTCTCCAGAAAATAATCACTTTCAACAGACACTTCGAGATCTAAGTCTAGTTCTATCAAGGGTAACAGGGTCCAGGAATATCTAAGGCACAGACCTGTTAGGACTGACTAGGAGAAAAAGACAACATTTGAAGTCTAAGTGGGGGCCCTCCAACCACCCCAAATACAGACCCTGACTGCACCTATGCCCAGGCCTGGGTTGGTGAAGCAGAGCTGAGGGGTAGGATCCTCATCTGTTTTTTTCTTCCACTTAGTTGTGTATGTGGTACTGGGGATCAAACCCCAGTCCTTGCGCATGCCCAGGCAAATGCTAGACCGCTGAGCCACTGCTCCAGCTCTGAGGGGTAGGATCTTAAATGGGCAGCTGTGGGGAACATTCCACCTGGTCTACAAAACCAGGTGCGGACAGAAAAAGAGTTGGCATTGCCCTGGCGCAGGGGATTGTCTAGTTCCTCCGCTCTGTGGCTGCTTCTGTGGGTAGGAGGAGCAGGTGGTGGGCGGAGAAACTGAGTGGGTATCTCTCCTATTCTTGCCCATCCTGGTGGCTGGAGCAGTTCCTCTGGGGAAGCGTGAGGCAGGCATTTATTACTGGGTGCTCATGAAGTGCTCAGCTCCCTGCGGATCTCTCTGCCTTCTCTCTGCAGAAGGCTCGCTTTCACTCCTCACAGCACTGGCAAGGGAAGGCTGTGACCCTGACTTACTATGGCCTCAGGCAGCCCTGTCCTGGGCCCCCTACAGGCTTCTGCAGAAAAGGAGGAACAGAGGTATCTGTGAACAGGAGGTGCATTAGGTGGGGTCCAACCCAAGCTCCCAAGAGGAGATGGGGAACCTTTGGCCACCTTCTCAACAGGCTGCCTCAGTCTCTGCCAATAGCCTGTGGATCACAGAAGCCATTTAACCATATATGAAAGTTCTTCACACTTTACAGCAAAGAGACATACCGGAATTGAACTTGTTAGTAAAAAGGGCATCATAGAGATGTAAGTTAGGGGCTGGAGCAGTGGCTTAGTGGTTACGGTGCTTGCCTGGCACGTGTGGGGATGCGGGTTCAATCCCAGCACCATGGACACAATGAAGTGTCAGAGCAATGAAAGCCACATGAAAAAACTAAATAAAGTTGATTCTCTTTCTCTCTCTCTCACTGTCCCTCTTTCTCTTTTAAAAAGTGATTTAAGTTAAGTATTACGGTAATTAGAATGAAAGTATTCCTTAAACTTTCCGTCTTCTGTATAACAGGCTACAGTGATTAGTTGGGCATTTTTCTTCTTAGAACAGCTATATCTATTCAATTTGTTCAAGATTTTTCTTGTAAAACTGCTAACAGAGGCCTATAGTTTCAGTTGCATTTTCTAGCCAAGGCTGAGCTGAAGAGTCTAGAATTTTATTTCCAAAGTCAGTAAGAGAAGCTTTGGGATTTCTGTTGTTATGTTTTGG
Source organism: Aplodontia rufa (assembly GCA_004027875.1). Lineage (NCBI taxonomy): Eukaryota > Metazoa > Chordata > Mammalia > Rodentia > Aplodontiidae > Aplodontia > Aplodontia rufa. The sequence continues at coordinate 9,269 of PVKS010031273.1, read as the reverse complement.
ATAGAGGTGTCTCCTAAAAGCCCCTGAGTTAATGAAGAAATATTCACAGATGAAATGATTAGGTTTCAAGAGCTGTAACCTAATTTGTCTACCCTAGTTTTTAAAAATTTTTTTATTAAGGAGTTGAGTTATTGTGCAACCATAAATGCGTATAAAGTAACAATATGTTATGCATATATACTTAAACCAGAATTATCCCCTAGACCTCTCCCTATTTTCCCTCCCTCTCCTCTCCCCCCGCCACATATCTATGGTTGCCCTAGATCATTTGTTGCTACACCTTTGCTGGGTCTAATACATGAGTTTGATTATCTTTCACCCAAATCTGGGTTTTGCTCCAGCCTCCACAAATGAGTGAAGACATTCGACCCTTGGTTCTCTGGGTTTGACAAACTTCACTCAGCATGATTTCTTCCATTGCCATCCATTTACCTTCAAAGGCTGCAATATCATTATTTCTAATTGCTGAATAGAACTCCATGGTATATATGTACCACAGCTTTTGGATTCATTCATCTGGTGAGGGGCATCTGGGTTGGTTCCATAATTTAGCTATTGTAAATTGAGCTGCTATGAACATAGATTTTGGTGTGCCGCTCTAATGTGCTGATTCTAATTCCTCTGGGAAAATACCCAGAAGAGGGATAGCTGGATCGTAGGGTGGATCCATCCCTAATTTTTTGAGGATTCTCCACACTGCTTTCCAGATGTCCACCCTAGTTTGAATGGCTGACTGAATGATACCTGTAGGCAGGTGGGGTGTGGCTGGAGGAGGTGGGTCACCGGGGGTGTGCCCTGTAAGAGTTCATCTTCCTCCTGACACCCCCTCCACCCTGTTTGCTGATGGGGAACTTCCCTCCACCTTTCATCATGATGTTCTGTCTCGTCTTGGGTCCAAAGCAGTAGTAGAGCTGGCCAACCATGGACTAGATCTCATAAAACAATGAGCTCAAATTAAACATTTCCTCCTCTAAGTTGTTCTTGTCAGGCATTTCGGTTCCAGCAACGCAAAGCTGGCTAACCCGTATCCCTGGTTTGCGATCTGCAAGTCCCTGCCCTTAATGGACTCTGAAGTACTTCCTCAGGTCCACAGCATCAGCCAAGCCTGCCAGCCCATGAAATGCAGCGGAACTGGATCTCTGGAGGAGTCTTGATGGCCTACCGGGCAGGGCCAGGGGCTGGCAAGCTGTGGAACTGGGAGTCCCAGGTCTTCCGAGGCGGCTCAGGCTGTTGCTTGCTGCCTGCTGATCCTGGGGCAAAGATTTTGGTTCCTTTGTTATAAAATGAGTTATTTGGACAAGATGATGAAGAAAAGGGTAGGAACACACAGTAGGCCCTTAACAAGCATCTCTGGAATGAATCAATGAGCCAGGGGCTGTTGTAGCCCCCGAAGTCTTCTCAGGCCCCAGGCATTTGGATGCTAGAGGGCTGTATGGAGTTAGGTCCCTGCTTCTTGGTCAGCCCTAGGACTAGACATCACCTTGATTTCAGGCACCATCCCTGTTTAGCTGACCTGCAGAGTTCACAGAAAGCCATTCTCTTCTTCAGTCCTCCTGTGCTAACTTATATTTAATATTTATTCTTGTGTCTGTGAAAACATTGAAGAAGAGTTTGTCTATATGTTTGTTCTTGCATCAAATGGAGCAGGGGTCCACCTCAGCCTCTCATCAGAGGGAAGAACATCTTCCTGAGCCACCACCATCAGCCACCGTGTCAACTCAGCACACTTGTGTGTTCCAAGCCCCTTGAAACTGCGCACAGGCTGGCCTGGCCCTTCTCTGACCCCTTGCCTGTTTTTGTGGTTGCCCTATCTTCTTCCTCCTGACTCTCCCCCATTCCCTCGATCTGCACTGTAGCCTGGACATGATGCCTAAGGGTGAGGCATTCACTCTCCAAGCTCTTTCCAGTGATACAGCCGCTTGTCCCCCTTCCAGGAACGCTGGTGCAGTCGATGGTCAAAAACCTTGAGAAACAGCTCGAGACTCCAGCAAAGAAGCCTGCTGGAGGGGTCAGTCTGTTCTTGAGGTCCAACACGGGGCTACAGAGGGCTGCCACACCAGCAGGGAAGCCTCAGGTAGGATGCAGGAAGCTTGGAGCTGGCCCTGCTGCTCCCTACCGAGCCAGCTCCAGGTTTGAAGGGTGAGAGTTGGGGGAGGGTCCTGCAACTGTCAGCTTGACTTCACAGGGCGTTGAGGGTGACATTGTCTCTTTCTACACCTAAACTGTGGAGAGGTCACTTTGGAATTCTATTTGTGCCTATGTTAATGTAAAAATCCTTTTGAACCAGGTGCAGCAGCACAAGCCTGTAATTCCAGTAACTCGGGAGGCTGAGGTAGGAGGAATTCAAGTTCAAGGCCAACCTGGGCAACTTAGCGAGACTTTCTCTCAAAATAAAATATAAAAAGGGCTGAGGATGTGGCTCAGTGATAGAACACCGCTGAGTTCAATTCCTAGTACCATTAAAAAAAAAAGTCCTTTTTGTTCATTATACAAACCACTGCTCAGTAGGGTTAGCTCTTAGCCCCCTGCCTCCAAGAGCCTGGGGACTGACCCGTGTGTAGCTTCTGTTGTGGCTGCTTTCTTCCTGTGCCATCTCTTCCACAGTGGGCTCCTCGCCAGCCCTCACTCCATTGAGGACCCCAACACAAGGCTGCGTATAGAACAGACCTCCTGCCCCAAGGGTGGGCATAATTGTACCACACAGCACCTCAGTGGCAACAATGGCAATATTTAGATAACTTTGTTCTAAGTATTCAAGGCCATAGCTCATTGCTAAGTATCCTGGTGGCCTCGCCTCCGTCGAGCTGTAGCTGCCATCAGACTTTCCGACTTCGATCTCAGATGTGGAGCTTCTCTCGCCTTTACCAGACCCTCATTACCTTCTCTCGCCTTTACCAGACCCTCATTACCTTCTACACTCCAGTTATTTCCTGAGGTGGATAAACAGACTTCTCTTACCCCACACTCCTTTCTCACCTCCTCAGTCAAAAAGATCTGTTTTGGGATGCTCAGCGCTATTTCCCTGAAATTCAGAAGTAGTGGACAATCACTATTTTTTGTTTTCTTTTTACAGTGGTAAGGGTTAAACCCAGGGCTTCATGCATGCTACACACCTCGCCCTTCATTCTTTTTTTGCTGGCCGTCCCCTGATCATACCTTTTTAAATCACACCATGTGTTTGGTTTATCATGTCCCTTTTCTCACATCGTGAAAGAATACCAACTGCCCCAAAACTGATCAGAGCGTGCTTGCAGCCCTGGGCCCCTGTGGTTTCTAACAGTTGGCCTCGAGTACTAGGAGAAAATGCATAGAGTGGCTTATGTTGGAGCCCAGGTGACCAGGAAGGGCACTGAGATCTCTGTAGGGGAAGCCTGTCCTGGGCTACTCCCATGGCCTGGGTGTTGCCTGAGCTCTTCCAAACTGAAGCGTCCTGCATCCCTGAGGTCCTTCAGCTTTAGCCCACGGAGCATTCAGCTCCAGAGCTCGCAGAGGTCAAGGCTCTGATTTCCAGCTCTGTCAATGTGGGGAATTAAAAATCTGCAGAGTTTGAATGAAAGCAGGGGCAACCGGATCTACACTCAGGTGTTAAGGTTTGGTGAGTGGCGTTCCAGCGGATGTGAAGTCTCTGTGGCTCCAGGTCTGTAGCGCAGGTTCTCTCGAGAAGGCAGGAGTACTGACTTCCATGTCTGCCTTTGTCCCTATTTCTGTCTTGCATGATGCCCTGTTGTCCTCTCACATTTATCAAAATGCATTTTTCTTCCCTTACACCGCACAGCTTTCTGAGGATGACAGTGACTTGGAGATCTCTTCTTTGGAAGATCTTCCCCAGGACCTGGACCAGAGAGAGAAACCAAAGTCCTTGTCCTGCTCAAAGCCACCAGAGAAGTCTGAGCACAGCCCTTGGAGCTCTGGCCGACCCAGGGTCTCTGGCTGGTGATCCTGCCTACAGCCTGGCTGGCTAGAAGGCCAGCATTATCACCTGGCAGGACCAGCTTGGGTCCCACCTCAATAGCAGAGGCTCTGGGCCTCTTGCTTTTACCAGTAACCAAGTTCTTCTCCTGCTACCTGTGAGGGGCCCTGCCCTAGAGTGCCAGAGGTGCTTGGTAGGGTTCCCTGGGTGCCAAGACTTGAGGAAGGGTAATAACAAGGCTCCTTCCTTTATTTTCATGTCAATTCCATACTGAAAGGGGTCGCCCATCACTCTTCCTGAGCCTTTTGTAAATCTGTAGGATCACTGTGAACTGGGTCCTATATGGGGTGCTAATGCCTGTCAATGACTGAGCCAAAGTCATTTATTGAGTACCTACTGTATACTGGATTCTCCAGTCACTCACTGCTTAGCTTGGGTGCAGGTAGATGTGGGTGGGGGAAAATGCCCACAGCTAGGACCAGCATGGGGTGGTAATCTAGAGGCAGAGATTCTGGTGTTATGGAAGCAGGGAAGAGGCCACCCAACCCAGCTTGGAATGATCTTGGAGAACTTCCCAGGGTTGTGATGTCTGGAAAGGCCTGTACATGGGTGGGAGGAAAGGAGAGCCACTTGGCTGAGGCTTCATCTCCCCAAAGCACCACAAATTAAATTTTTGATATCATTTCCAAAATCAAGTTATACACATAGCCATTGTATTTTTCAGTGAGAAAAATATTTTATTATATGCAAACATTTATACATAATGTGATTATGTAACTGTTATTTCTTCATTATGTTTTGAGCTTTGCAGGGCTTGAGGGTGGTGAAGAGGGAATAAAGCAACCTGTATCTCCATGTGTCACTTTAGGTCCTCTGGGATGTCATTAGCAAGGTGGAGTTGGGGGCAGATGTTTAATAAGGAGTCACACCTGGGAAAGGTAAAGGTGACGGAAGTGGGATTGGAGAGGGAACGGCTGCAGAGTGCAAGGCAGAATGGAGAGAGGAGGCAGAGAGGAGCAAGGAGAGCCCCTGGCTGCAGTGCAGGACTCACAAGGGCTGCACCAACAGGCGGGGGCGCTCCAGAGCCGTAGCCACTCACCCTCCTACCTGCACTGTGCTTGGCCGGTGGCTGAGGCAGCCCAGGTGAGCGAGACCTCAGCTGCGTTCCTCATAGTTGAACAGCAATTTTTTTCCCTTAAAGAAGACCCAGTTATGTACCTTCATGTCCAGCACAGCAGGCTCCATTTTTAACTTCTAGTTATGGAAAATTTCCAATGTACGTACACGCAGAGGGAATAACATGCTGAGCCCTTGTCCCCATCGCTGGGCTTCAGCGGTTATCATCTCCACGGCTGGCCTGTCCTGTTTCATCTGTTACCAGCCCTCCCCGCATCCAGGCTTCTTCTGACCCCTGGGTGGTCCTGACACCTGGGCGAGGCCCTGAAGCTCTTGTAGGAGGAAGCAGGGGCAGGTGATGGAGGAAAGGGTTTGCAGGGGGATTGGGGCATCCAGGCTATCACGATATGAAGGAAGCTGTTCAGCGAGGCGAGAGTGTGGGTTATGTGGAGCCTCTGTGGGCATTGGCGTGATCCCCTTGTGTCCCTCACTCCACTGGACAGCTGAAAATGCACGCTGGATGAGCCCAGTGCTATGTGAGGAGGAAAAAGCGTCAGGTGAGTAGGTATGGAGTGACAGCAGGGTCCCTCCCTGTCTTGGGATTCTGCCAACAAAGTCACATTTTCCTATTCATCGGGTCTGAGCAAGAACATGCCTGTCTCTGCTGTCACACCCTGATTCCACATGGCTCCCAGCACACTTCCACTGCCAGTTTCCCTCATCACACATGTTGTCCAGGGGACTCTGCTTTTTGGCCTCAGGGTTATCTCAGAGTGTGCTTGGAGGTGCAACCTGGAAGTGTGGGAGAGCAGCTTCCCCCAGGGGGCAGCCCACAGTCAAGGTGGACTGGGAGCGGGGAGCAGTTGCTCCAGCTTCCCAGGTGTCTGTAGGACGATCCTGAGCTTTATTTGCATAGTTTCTCAGAGTTCCTGGTGGGACTGAGTCCTATTTCCCCTAGCCATTACTGCTTATTAATGAGATTTCATTGGCCGATCGCCCTTCTCTTTCATTTCTCTCCCTCTCTCACTTCTGCCTCTTGTGCACGTCTCTGAGATGAATTAACCTGCATCCAAGTTCTTGTCTTTGGCTCTGCTTCTAGGGAGAGCTCAACTGAAAACTCTGTGTGTGTGTGTGTGTGTGTGCGTGTGTGTGTGTCTCTGTGTGTGTGCGTGTGTGTGCGTGTGTGTGTGTGTGTGTGATAAGTAGCAATAGGGACAACTCTGTTCTTGAGTGCTCATCATTATGTTAAATGCTTCCAAATGGGTTTTCCTATCCACTTTGAAGACTTTGACTAACACATTACTTTGGCATTTCTGTGCTGTTTACCTGTCTTGCTCAAAGACATTTTAAAATTCCTTGGCAAGGGAATTAGCGAAACAGAACCAGCAAGATCCAGATCTAGATATGGATATAGATAAGGATATAGGAGAGGGGATTCATCAGGGGAGTTGTCTCACACAATCGTGGAGAACCGGAAGCCCTATGACAGACAGTCCACCTGAAAGCTGGAGATCCCGGTGAGATGATAGCGTGGAGTGGTTCAACCCCGAAGGCTTCAGAACCAGGGAAGCTGATCCTTTAACTCTCAAAAGTCAAAGGCTGGGGCTGGAGCAGTGGTTCAGTGGTTATGGGTGCTTGCCTGGAATGCGGGAGGATGCGGGTTCAAACCCCAGCACCACGTGCACAGGGAAGTGTTGGAGCAATGAAAGCCATACGAAAAACTAAATAAAATTGATTCTCTTTCTCTCGCACTGTCCCTCTCTTAAAAAAAAAAAGTCTAAGACCTGAGAACCTGAGTCCAAAGCTCAGAGAACCTGGAGTTCTGACATCTAAGGGCAGGAGAAGATGGGTATCCAAGCGAGAAACAGAACAGAGAAGATTAACAGCCACAGAAAGCACAAATTCCCGTTTCCTCCACCTTGGTTTTATTCTGAGCCCTCAGCTGAGCTGATGGGGCCCGCCCACACTGGGTGAGGATGGGCCTTTCTTACTCAGTTTACTGATTCAAATGCTGTCCTCTGGAAACAGTCTTGCAGCCATAACCCCCAAAATCATGCTTTTCCAGCTTTCTGGATATCCCTTAACCCCATCAAGGTGACAACTAATATTAATAATTGCAGAAAGACTTGTAAGAACTGTAGAACATACGGAACATTATTTTAAAATTATACAAACAATAGAACAGGTGCAGAAAAATGAGAAACTACAGATAATCAAGAAGAAAATAAATTCACATGATCCCTCAATTTAGAGTCAATTATTATTAACATCAAGATGTACATGCACTAATTAAAAAAGGAGGGGTGCTGGAGCTGTGGCTCAGTGGTAGAGCGCTTGCCCAGCATGCATGAGGACCCGGGTTTGAACTCCAGCACCACACACACAACTAAGTTTTGGAAGAACTAAGACCAGATGAAAAAATGAATAAAATTAATTCTTTCTCATGTTTATACTTTCTTGCTCACTCTTTCTTAAAAAAAAAGAAAAAAAAAGATATTCTAGGGTTCAATTATATCATTCTCCAGCTTGATCTTCCTTCTCAAAAATAGATTAGAAATGTCCTTACATTAATACATATAGATCAGCATAATTATGTTTAATCGTCATATGGTATTCCAAGGCAAGGATTACCAATATTTATTTAACCAGTCATTTCTACTTATTGCCTTTTATAAATCATAAAAATGAATGAAAATGTGTAATACCTCTTTGTGCACTTGATTAAGATTTCCTTAGAAGTGTGGTTGTTGGGCCAACATAATATCAAAAGCCAGCAGCGTATGCCGGGGCTCTGGTCCAAGTTTCTCATGAACACCAGCTGATTGAATCTCACAGCAATCCTTTGAGGAGGGGACCACTTTATTTGCATTTTACAGTCTAGGCATGGAACTTGCTGTTAAGGAACTTGCTCTGAGTCCTGCCTCTAATGAGTGGTGCTGCTGGGGTTTGACCTGGGAAGCCTGGCCCTGGAGGTCTGGCCCCAACTCCCCGTGAATTTTCATTGCATGCTACTAAACGCTCTCCAGAAACCTGTGCCGATTTAGTGTTTGCAGTTCCCGAGAGAGATCATATACATTTGTTGGGCATAGTCCTACATATTGGAGGGAATCGTTGTTATGTAATAATGTATACATGGATATTGACAAAGTAAGCTAAGGCTTATCCTAGTCCAGGATCTCCCCTTCATCCACTCCCTACCTTCATATCTCCTCTGCATTACCCCCATGTTATGGATAGAAATAAGCGTAAGCATGTGTATTAATTTTTTTGAAATTTCTGAGTTTCTCTGCCTGCCTGTGTATAGTTGGGCTTCTCATGGGATTTGAGAATTCCCAGCTGCATTGATAACCCCCCTTATCCCTCCCTTCCTCCCTCCCTTCTCCACCCACCTTCATAGTTATGGTTCCCCCTGCTTATGCGAAATTTCACCTATGTTGAGATTATTATTTAAGCTTAGCTAACTTTCATCCTGTGTTCGATTGTACTCTAGCTTCCACATATGAGAGAAAGCATTCGGCTTAAGACACTTAAGTGTCTCTGAGTTGGGGATATTTCACTCAGCATAATTTTCCCCATTTCTATCCATTTGGCTGCAAATGCCATGATATTGTTCAACGGAGATCATTTTTGCATTCTCTTGCCATCATGTTTGGCAATGTGATGCATGAAAAGAAAGAAGCCTCATCTTTTTAAATACCTGCATTCTTGTCAAGAGGGATGCTCTTTTACTCTTTTTCACATTGATCATTTCTATTTCTTTTTCCATGGATTGCCTGATCATAGTCCTAGTCCCACCTTTTTAAGGTTGATGTAGATGTAGTTAACTTTTCTTTGTCCCTGTTTTCTTCATCTTTGTATTATGGAAAATTTCAAGCATGTATTAAAATAGAGAGAATTATATAATGACCTTGCTGTCCCTATTACTCAGTTTTACCAAATATCATCACAAAGGGAGTCTTGTTTCCTGTGTGCCTCTCACCAACTTCCTCCCAAATAATCCTGTCATTTGTATCTTTTAACATTTCTTTATGTATCTATAAAAGATACTCCCTTTTCACAAACACTATAGCACCATGACCCTACAACAAAGATCAACATGATTTTCTAAATATCATCAAATATTTCTCTATTTTTCTATACATGTTTAAGAGTAAATACTCCTTTTGCATTTTTCTTCTTTTCCTTCACACTTTCCTTTTCCCTCCTCCACATTTTAAAAATTATTTTTAAAATTAGTGCATTA
>PVKS010031272.1:0-23590 GCA_004027875.1 Aplodontia rufa | reverse complement strand
AATAAATGTACCACAGTTTTTGGATCCATTCTTCCAGTGAGGGACATCGGGGTTGTTTCCATAGCCTAGTAATAGTAAATTGTGCTGCTACGAACATCGATATTGCTGTGTCACTGTAATGTGCTGATTCTAAGTCCCCTGGAAAGATGCCCAGGAGTGGAATAGCAGGGTCATATGGTGGACTCATCCCTAATTTTTTAAAGATTCTCCATATTGCTTTCCAGAGGGACTGTACCAGTCTGCAGCTCCACCAACAGTGTGTTAGTGTGCCTATCTCTCCACAGCCCCTCCAGCATCTATTATTGTTTATTTTCTTCATTTTTGCCATTCTGACTGGTGTAAGGTGATATCTTAATGTGGTTTGCATTTGCATTTCTCTGATTACTAGTGATTTAGAGCATTTTCTCATGTATTCATTGGCTTGATCAACGTCCTCTGGTGAGAAGTCTCTATTTAGCTCTTTGGCCCATTTATCAATTGGGCTGTTGGTGTTTTTGTAGTTGACATTTTTGAGGATTTTATAGATTCTGGATATGAGACCCTTGTCTGAGGAATCATAGTCCATGATTCTCTCCATTTCTGTAGGAAACCTCTTGATTCTTTTGATTGTACTGAATTTGTTTCTGTAAATTACTGATAATGGTATAATGAAATATTTTTATTATTGAATAGTTGTAATTTCTATTTCTCCTTATTTTATAAAAGTTCACTTTATATATTTTAAACTTGTGTTATTAGGTGCATATAAATTCATGATTGTCACATCTCTCTGTTGACTCAATTTTGTCAATAGAAAGTTTGCCTTTTTACCCTGAAATTTTAGACAAAAAGTCTATTTCATCTACATTAATGTAGTAAGTCAGCTATATTACATCAGTTACTGTCTGGTAAATTCTGTTGTATTCTTTTATTCTCAATCTTTTCTTACTTTTAAGTTTGTTGTATCTTTTATAAACAACATAAATCTGGATTTGGAAGTTCCATACAGTCCACATATATTAGTTTTTTAATCTAAGCATTTAATACAGCTATATTTGACATAATAATTTATATATTTGGGTTTTAATTACTATCATACTATATAATAAATCAATTTCTACCTTCTCCATGCTCTTTTTTCTGTTCTTTTTGCTTTGTTTAGAACTGATAAAACTTTTTATTTTTCAGTTTATCTTTCATATTAGCTTTGATTTTTATATAGTCTATTATTATGTTTTATGGTTATGCTAGAAATTTTAACATATGGATGTAGTATGGCATAGTCTAATATTAATCACAACAACTCTTTCTGGAAAATACAAAGGCTTAGATCACTTTAATTCCTTTCTTTATTTCCAACTTTGCATGCTGTTGGAAAAGAAAATCTTAATAGACTAATAATGAGTAATGAGATTGAATTGGTAATAAAAATTCTCCCACTAAAGAAAGGTTCAGAAACAGATGGCTTCCAGACTGAATTTTTAAACATTTGAAGAACTAATATCAATCATTCTCAAACCTTCCCAAAAAATTAAATCAAAGAGAATATTTCAAACTTATTTTATAAGGCCAGCATTACCCAGATACCAAACTCAGACAAGGACACTATAAGAAAAGAAAATATCCCTGATAAAGATAGAGTAAATATCCTCCACAAAATACTAGCAAGCTGATTTGAACAACATACCAAAAGGGTCTTATATCTTGATGAAGTTGAATTTATTCCCAGGATGCAAGCATTTCCCAACATACATGTATTTACAAATGTGATACACTTCATTAATAAAATGAAAGATAAAAGTGGAAAATTTCCCCTTTAAAATCAGGTACAAAATAAGGATCCCCATGCTCACCACTCTTTTTAATATAGTGTTGGAAGACTTAAACGAAGAAATTAGGCAAGAGAAAGAAATAAAAGACATTGTAACAGGAATGGAAGGAGTGACATTGTCTTTGTTTGTTGGAACACAATCTTATACATAGAAAATTCTTAAGACTATACACACACATGTACACATACCCTGCTAGAAGTGATGAACAAATTCAGTGAAGTTATAGGGCATGAAGTTAACATAAAGTAGAAGTGTTTCCATGCGCAAGCTAACGATTATCCACAAATATATTTAAGGAAACAATTTATATACCATAGCTACAGAAAAAAATACTTAGGGGTAAATTTAAACAAGGAGGTGAAAGTCATTTATAATGAAAACCATAAAGCACTGACAAAAGGAACAGAAAAAAACATGAACAATACATATGTTCACAGATTGCAAAAATCAATATTGCTAAAAAGTATATAATATCCAAAGTGATATACAGATTCAAGGTAATCCCCATTAAAATTCAAATTTTAATTATTACAGAAATAGAAATAGAAGTCCTTAAATCTGTGTGGACCCTTTGAAGATATGGAATGACTAAAGCAATCTAGAACAAAGCTGGAGGCATTATACTCTATGATTTCAAAAGCTGTTAACCAAAACAGCATGGTAATACACAAAAATAGCCACATCAATTAGTAGAAAGGATAGAAAACCCAGAAATAAACTGGTGTACTTGTGGTCAGTTGATGTGTTTTTCTAAAGGTGATAAGAGCAAACCATGGGTTCAGGAAAATGTCTTCTGTAAATGGTATTAGCAAAATGGATTTCCATAAGCAGAAAAATGAAATTGGATACATATCTCACTTCATATAAAAATGAACTCAAAATGGCTTAGAGAATCAAATGTAAGAAATTTAAAAATTACTAGTGCATAACAACCATAACCCCACCTGTCTAAACAGCTATCTGAAAAGATGAAAAGAATTAAGTGTTGGTGAGGATGCGGAAGAAAAGGGACTCTTGTACAACATGGTGGGAACGTAAATTAGTATAACCATTATGGATGAAGGTATGGAGGTTCCTCAAAAACCTAAAAAATAATTATATGAGCCAGCAATACCAGTATCAGCTATATATTCAAAAAATCTGAAATCTCAAAGGGCCATCTGCACTTTTAGGTCTACTGCAGGGTTACAGATGCTCCTTGACTTACAAATGGGCTATGTTCTGATAAACCCATTGTGAATTGAAAATATCATTAAATTGAAATATATTTAATCTGTCTAACCTAGAAACATCACAGCTTAGCTTAGCCAACCTTAACTACCTTTATATTAAGTTACTGCTGAACAAAACCATTGAACACAAAACCTAATAAATGTTGAATATATCATGTAATTTGTTGACTACCCATATCCAGAAAAGACTAGCAATACAATGCCCAGTGGGGTAGCAGTTGCTTTCCCTCATGATCATTGCCCAGCATCAAGAAAGAGTATCATATCTTATTGCTAACCTGGGAAAAGATCAAAATTCCAAATCTGAAGTATACTTTCTACCAAATTAACATGGCATTCACAGCATCATAAAGTCAGAAACCATTATGTTGAACTATTATCACTCAGGAGCTGTTCTCTGTTCAAAATAATCAAGTTGTGGAGTCAACCCAAGTTGTCTACCCCAGATAAAGAAACTGTGGTGACTATATATATGTAAAACACATTTTATCTGTCAAAAAGAAAGAAATCCTTGCCTCTTGAGACAAAATAGATGAAACTGGAGGACCTTGTGTTAAATGAATAGGGTAAGCATATAATGACAAATACCACAATACCTCTTTTATGGAATCTTAAAAACTCACACTTACACAAGTGGAGAGTAGTTCATGGTTACCAGAGGCGGGTGGTATGAACACAGGGAGGGAATGGGAAGCTGCCAGTCAAAGGGTCCAAAGTTGCAGCTAGCAGAAATAGCCTTGTGTTTTAATGCATGGTAGGGTGACTATAGTTAACAACAGTATAATGCATATTTCAAAATAACTAGAACAGGAAATTTCAGATATCCCACCACAAAAAATGATCAGCAAGTGAGGTGGTGCTTATGTTAATTAGCTGGATTTCATCGATCCACATTGCTGACGTATGCAAAACATCACAATATACCCCATAAATGTATACAAGTAGGATCTGCTGATTAAAATGTTCATTTAAAAAAGAGCACAGGTCTTACAATAAGATCAATTTGAGTCTGAAGCTTGGCTCTGTCTTTGATAGTGTGATTTTGTGTTAATTTCTTTACTTTTCTTACTGAACACTCAACAACAGAACTTATATATTTTCTTTAGTGGAAGCATGATTGTGCCCCACATGGCTCTACCATAATTTTCATGAAAGAAGGATGTCTGCGTAACTTGTCTCTAATTGGGGCCAGAATAATGATTCTGATAAAATATCTGTTGGAGTCTTTCTTAGATTTGGGTCTTTGTTCAAATATTTAAAAGTGGTTGGTTTTACAGGATCCTAATTGGGGAGGGTTTCGTAAGCTTGAAAAATGCAGAGATATCAACAGGTAGTGAAAGTAGGAATGCTTCCAAAAGTGGCAGAAGAAATTTGTGCTTCAGTCAACATTTTACTGGCAGTTACACGATTTCCTTATGGGGATTCCTGGGTGAGAATAGACCATCGTTCCCAGTGCAGCTTGATCCACTCAAATTGACATCCCCCAGCTCCGCAGTTTCTTGACTATGACATTGGCATTCAGGAAACTGTAAGAATAGGGTACTTTCGCATCCCATGGATGAGTACGCCACGTGTCCCTCTCCAAACTCTGGTGAGTAATTTAAATTGTCAAATATTGCACTTCAAATCCGGATGATTTTCAGTCTTCTTGATCCGTCCTTGGAATAATTATTTTTACATTCAGATGATATTCCTGTTTGGTTTAGTGATACAAGACTTGGCAGGAGTTGACATAAGCCTTAATGCTGCTTCTTGCCAGGATAATGCTGTGTCCTTTGATGAGCTGAAATTTTCCTTCCTCTGATCCAGTATGCTTATATACATTAACTAGCAATCTTCAAAGTTCTCTTAAATAATTATTTTTTCACATGGTTCTAAAACTTGAGGTTACTATGGATGTTCTTATATAGCCACATTTTTAACCAACTACTCAGCAGAAAATATGATGCTTCATTTTCTTTGAAAAACTGATTCCTAAGCTTGAGTTATGCAAAGGTACCTTGTACATGGGAATTTAAAAAAGGGGGGTGGTGAGGAGGAGGCCTATCCTAGAAATACTGTATCAAAATATCCTGGTATGTAGAGCTTTGGCATTTTAAAATTTGGAAGTTTTTACTTATATTTCAAAAAAGCATAAGTAACACATGAGAATGTAAAATAATTTTTGTTAAGGAAAAATCTTGACCTAATTATTGTTATGGTTATAATGATCTTGGAGGAAAATGTATAGATGCTAGACCCTGGGAAATGGAGGGAGGGAAGTAAGGGAAATCTTTGTTCCTGCTTCCCCCATACTACTCATAGGCACTTCTTAGACAACCCCTCTGATGTTGGAAACAGGCTAAGCACGTGCCATATGCATCATCTGTGTTTCCACAAAGCTGAATTTTCCAAATGTCCTGAACATGGGTTGTCTAACCCTGGGTGTCCACCCCTTCCTCATCTGTGTGTGTAGGACTCTGATGCTCAGATCTCATCTTCTCTAAAGAAATTTGCTCGATTATCTTAGCCAGGGTGGTCCCTCTTTCTTCTGAAGTCTCACACTACTGAAAACTGTTGCAAAGTTGTAAATGCTCACTGTACAAAAATGTAACCAAAGAAGAAAAATCAGTCATAATTTCACCATGAATCTAACCCTTGCTACCCCTTTTCTATAGCAACTTCAATCATTTCCTCTCTCATTCTTCACTGAGCAAAAAAATATATTGCTGTTTATAATTGTTATATATATTTGTATATGTACAAACATGAATTTATATACATATATCAAACACATACACATATATGAAAGCAAGGATAAGAAACAGAATTATCTCTTTCTGCAGGAAACATTATTTTTTTTCTCTAGATCAGATAAATATGGGACAATTGAACCTACAACAACTTAGAGAAACCTTCATTTCAATCATGAACTTAGAGATTCCTACTAGGTAGTCTGTATTAGTTTTGGCCATTTCTATAGTGCTCATTGTTCAAGGTAGGCCTGGCTCCATCCTAACACTTGCTGGGTAACAAAGGATTTACAGACCATCCAACTCATCAAAAGCCCTTTCATCTTTCCAGGCTTAGGAGCAGGTTTCTGTGCGCACCGAGAACAGGTTCTAAACACACTTGGAAGTTCCCCAAAGGATCTCCCTAATTTTGTGAAAGCTTTCTTTCACCTGGGGCAGATCAACTCTTTCTGATACCTCTCACTCCAGTATTATACCAGCCTCTTTTTATGTCTTTTTTTTTTTTTAAGAGAGGGACAGTGAGAGAGAGAAAGACAGAACAAATTTTATTTAGTTTTTCATGTGCCTTGGTCTGCTTCTGAATGTGATTTGGTGTTTTTCCCTTGCTGATTTTAGGATTCTTTGCTTGATTTCTCTGTTATTCATTTTATATATGATGTTTTTTGGTGAATTTCCCATTTGGTTAGGTCTATTTTGTGTCTTATAGGCATCTTGAATTTGATTTTATGGATCAATTCTGATATGGGGAAAATTCTCCTTGGCAATTCCACTCAGAAGATTCTTAATGCCTCTTGTTTGTTGTTCAGTGTTATCTTCAATTCCAATCACTCTCATGTTATTTCTTCTCATCTCTTCAAATACTACTTGGAAGTTCTGATCAGCTCAATAATCTTCTTCTTCTTCTTCTTTCTTTTTTTTTTTGTCTGTCCTTCGTGAACTCAATTGTTGCTCAGTCTGTCTTTGTTGTCTGATGTTCATTCTTCAAGAGCTGATGTTCTATTTTCTACTGAGTTCTGGTATTAGTATCTTCCAATGAGCTTTTGATTTTGTTGACAGCATTTTTCAATTCTAAGAGCTCTGTTGCATCTCTTCAGAATCTTTAGCCGTTTATATATGTGGTCTCTCATCTCCTGAAATCGCTCTTTTATCTCTTTCCTTAAATATTCTTTTGATTTTTTGATTGAATTACTAATCATCTCTACATCCTTGCCAGCATTATATATATGTGTGTATATATATATATACACACATATATGTTTGATGATGGTCATTCAAATTGGAGTGAGACAATCTCATTGTGATTTGGATTTGTTTTTCCCTGATGATTAGTGAGATTGAACATTTTTTTCATATAATTGTTGGCCATTTTATGTCTTCTTTTGAGACTGTTTATTCAAATATCTAACCCACATTTTAGATTGTTTGTATTTTTAGTGCTTCTTGAGTTCCTTACACATTTTGGATATTAATGCTTTTGTTGGATGAATGATGAAAATATATTCTCTTGTTCTAGGTTGTCTGTACCTCTGTTGATTATTTCTTTGCCCTGTAGAAGTTTCTTAGTTTGGTAAAATTCCATTGTCTATTTTTATTTTTGTTACCCATGATTTTTATATCTTATTAAAAAACCTTTGCCTAAACCACTGTATTTTCCCCCCACATTAATTTTATAGTTTAAAGTCTTACCCTTAGGTCTTTGGTCCATTTGGAGTTGATATCTGTGTATGGTGAGAGGTGGGGGTTGAGTTCCATTCTTCTGCAAATATATGTTCAATTTCATCAGCACCATTTATGGAGAGACCGTTCTTTCTCCAGTGTGTGTTCTTGGTGCCTTTATCAAAAATCAGTGGATTGAGCGGTGGCTCAGTGGTAGAGTGCTTGCCTGGAATGTGCAAGGACCTGGGTTCAAACCCCATCTCCATATACACAATTATGTGTTGGAAAAACTATAACCAGATGAAAAAATAAATAAAATTGATTCTCTCTCTCCCTCTCTCTCTCTCTTCCTCTCTCTCTCTCCCTCTCTTAAAAAAAACTGTGGACTGTATGATCATGGATTAATTTCTGGGTTCTTTGCTCTGTCCTGTTAGCCTATGAGTTGGTTTTTATGCCAGTGTCATGCTGTTTTGTTACAATAGCTCTGTTGTACCTTTTGAAGCAAGGTGTTGTGATACCTCCAGCTTTTTTTTTCTTTTCTTTCTCTCAGACAGGACTACATTGGCTAATGTGGGTTTTGGGGGTTCCAAATGAATGTTAGGATTGTTTTTCTGTTTCTGTGAAGAATGCTATTGCTATTTTGGGGGGGATTGCATTGAATCTCTATATTACTTATTAGTATGAACATTTTAACGATAGTAATTCTTTTTTTTAGGGGAGAGAGAGAGAGAATCAATTTTATTTACTTTTTCATCCAGTTTTCATTGCTCTGACACTTAGTTGTGTATATGGTGCTGGGGTTCTAACCTGGGTCTTTGCACATGCCAGGCAAGTGCCATAACTGCTGAGCCACCGCTCCAACTCCAATATTAATTCTTCTAATCTGTGAAGACAGGATATATTTCTGGGTTTTTTTTTGTGTGTGTTCTCTATACTTCTTTTTTAATCAAAGCTTTATAATTTTCATTGTGGATATGTTTCATTTCCATGGTTAAATTCCTTCTTAAATGTTTTATAGCTACTGTGAATGGGAAGGCTTCCTTGATTTCTTTTTTAATAAGTTGACTATTGGTAAATAAAAATGTTTCTGTTTTTTTTCTATGTTAATTTTGTATTTTTCAACTTTGCTGAATTCAGTTATCTGTTTTAAAAGTTTTGTGATGGCATATTTAGGTTTTTCTAGGTATAAAATCATGTGATCTGCAAATACAGCCTTTGCTTTTAATAAATCAGATTTTAAGCATTTCTTACAAAAGTAAAACCCTTCTCAATGGCTTATCACTATACACAGAGTAACTTGGAATGCTCCTACTCTGTCATGGCCTAGGGCACC
Organism: Aplodontia rufa; assembly: GCA_004027875.1. Lineage (NCBI taxonomy): Eukaryota > Metazoa > Chordata > Mammalia > Rodentia > Aplodontiidae > Aplodontia > Aplodontia rufa. Next base: position 14,826 of record PVKS010031272.1, on the reverse strand, counting down.
CTGGAAGATCTGGTCCCTACATGTTTCTGGTTTTAACTGCTATTGTTGTTTTTCTAACTCTGCTTAATTCACCTTGGCCATCTTGCTCTTCTCCATATACACTAAAGCAGACCCCTGCCTCAGGACCTTTGTTCTCACTGTTCCTTCTGCCTGACAATCTCTGTCACAGGTGGGGGAAGCTCTGGTTCACTCTGCCCAATACATCCTTTCCAATAAGCTCCTCCATGGCCATGATGTTTAAGTCATCACTTCTAGACTCTCTTCATCCCTCTGCCCTAGTTTGTTTTTCCTCACAGGACTTATTAATCAGCACTTTATTATGCATTTCTTTTTACTTTGTCTATCTCTCAATAAGATATAAGTCTTAGAGACAGAGAATTGCTCTATCTAATTTCTCGCTTTATCCAGAAGGCACAGAATGCTAACTTTCAAACAGCAGACAGACAATAATTATTTGTCAAAAGAAAAAGTGAGTAAACTTCTTCTGGAATTAAAATATCCATAAAGTGAAGAAGTAATTTTCTGTTAAGCAGAAAAGGATGGATAAATCTTCAAAATTCAATGTAACATGGCAGCTTTTTGGCATTTCCTGGTGATGCTTGCTGAGTATACACTGTATCTCAGATCCCACTGAGGCCATTATTCCTTCGAATTCAATCTTGGATGCAGAAACCTCCCCAGTCTATGGCAGCTGAGATTGGGCAATGAGCATATTACCCACTGTAGATGTCTTAACTGAATCATGGATGACAAGTTGGCTGAGAGGGCCTTAAAAGGGAGAAGTGGAGAGAGAGAGGGAGAGAGAACAAGTGTATGAGGATGTGGAGAAACAGAGCATTTTAGATAATGGATCATGGTTTCACAGTTGGACATTAAGGGACCCGACACTCTTAAGAAAGTCACAAACTCCCAATAAGGAATATTCTCCAGAATTTAAAGAAGAGAGCATAAGAAGATGTTGAGGCCTAAGAGACTGTCAAGTGCATAAGAAATTGTCAAGTGCAGCACAGAAGAACCAGAGAACCTTACATTTCCAACCTTCTCAGCCAGCCCAGCCCAGGAAAATGGAAGCTTCCATCAACTTATTCAAGGAACATCTCTCTACCAGTTCTTTACCGACTTCCTGCCCACCTTTCTACCTCAGAAGTCCTTTCCAGTATCTGCTTCCTTCTAGGTATCTTGGAACAACAACCTGGAGCAAAGTTTTGAATTTTTTTAGAAACCATCAAAACATGTTGCACTGTACCTTTTCTCATCTGCTTCCTCCTCACCCCAAAACTAAGAGGCGGGAGAACCAGGTGGAAGAATAAGGTTCTTTAGACTTCCTTCTCTTTGATAGATTTCTAAAGGATTTCTTGGATATACCAATTTTAGAAATGTGTTGGCTCTGTATGGTGGAGATCTCTCCCAGAAGCCTTTAGTGTTTTTGAAGAATTAGTTATGTATGGTGTTAGGTTGGTTCCAGGCAGATGCGGACAGGGCATCAGGTGCCTGCAGGCCAAAAAGCAACCAATCAGACATTGGCAGATAAGCCCCAATGGCATCTCAAAATTGCTGATGATTGATGTAATCCCCAGCCAATCCCCAAAGGATAAGACCCCCAAACTTCCTCTGCCCACCCTAGACTATAAAGTGGCTTCCTAGGCAGGGCTGTGTGCCACTTCCCCTGAATCCCTCACTATGGCGGTGCAGGTGAATCTGGCCCTAGAGCTGTTGATCCCAATAGAAAGGGTTTTGCTGGGGGCTGGAGCCCTGACCATGTACACAGCGAAGTCTCCGAGCAAGGAAGACCACGTGAAAAAGCTAAATAAAATTGATTCTCTCTCTTACTGTCCCTCTCTCTTTAAAAAAATTTTTAAAAAAGAGGTTTTTGCTCAGCCACTCTTAGGTCTGATCCCCCTTTTTCGAACACCAGTGCCTGAATTTACACCTGCCATTCTGATTTTTTATGTATGGAACAAAGTAATGGTGGAGAGACAGCTGGGAGGGCTGAAGGAAGAAGAGACTTTGGCTCATTTTCATCAAGAGATCTGAGTACCTGGGACTGGGGAAGGAGATCGTTTTCTGACTCAGTTATCCAAACTTCTCAGAGCTTTCTCTGAGAAGCAGAGCAGTCTGTTTCAGAGGTATAGCTAGCTCCACATTCCCTGGAATGGAATGGAAAGGAATGTTCTCCATCTTCCTTTTAAGAAGAAGATGGAAGCCACAAGTATGTTTTTTTTTTGTTGTTGTTGTTGTTGTTGTTTTTTTAGCACAGGGAAGTCTATATGGGAGATGAAATAGACCCTGATAGATGTTGGAATTTAAATTACAATAATACCCAGTTGACAAGATGGCTATTAAGGAATGATGAGAAAAAAAGAGAGAGAATTCTTGTTCTTAGGTAAGGCTATAGGGTAGAGGGTCAGATGAAGAAGAACAACACACACACATCACTTCATCGTTCATTGTCAGACCCACAGTCCCCACACACAGAGATGAAGATGGGGCACTTTGGGAGGGAAGGAAGAGAAGTTCCCTTCATTGTGTACACCACACTTGTCTCACAAAATTCCTGTGAAATACACATTATTTGACCAATGATATTTAAGAGGGAACTAAGTACCATAGAAATTAATGATTTACCCAAGATGACACAGGTAGCCAGTGGCCAGATAAAATTAATGTTTTGATGTCTTTAATTGCAAATTCCGCATCTTCTCATTATAGTATGCTGCCTAAAAGGATTTAAAATTCCAGCTTAATCTTTTTGGTGAGCCTTTCTGCACACAGAGGTCAACACTAATACCTCCAACCTGGCAGCTCAGTGAAGTGCAGGAGGATAAATGAGTATGCACAGCCCAGCAGGGTTTCTGGAGGGATCAGGAAGAAGAGAAAGAGCAAGAGTCCCTTCAGGCCAATTGGCAGGGGATCCCAACAAACTCTCTTCCCTTTTCAAGATGTGCTTTGAAGCAGATTTTGTTTCTACAGGAAAAGTCAATAGTAGCTGAACAATGGCACCTGTCAAGACTCTGCCTCCAGGGCAGGGGACAGGGTGTTCTTCCTGGGTTTGTAGATGAAATAATGTCCTTGTGTCAGAGGTCAATTTAATCCACCTGTCTCCACTGCTTGCCATTCAACTTCAGTTAAGTGAAACAATTGCTGGTCAGTTTCCATTTGCCAGCCTGGCACCACCCTGATCCAGGTCTCCACCTCACCTTCCCTCCAGCCCTGTCTTCCTTCTTGGAATCCTGCAGGTTGTGTACCAAGATACTTTCCTGAGCAAGTCTCCAGAGCTCTGGTTCCATGATTGAATAGTTGTTGATGGAACAAGGAACTGCATCTGTCTGTGTTGAATGCACAGGGAGCTCACTCTTGCTTTTCTTATAAAGCTCTGCTTCCCAGACCTGGACACATTTTGAGAGAACTTGGGGAAGTGACCAGTCACTGCTATGGTGTTCCTGTGCACTTTCACCCACCTTTTTTGGTGACCATCTCGCCTTGATTTTTCCAGATTTCCCGGGTTTAGCAATGAAATTCTTGTACCCTGGGAAATCCCCAGCTCTGGATAAATCATGGTGGCTGATCACTCCAACTCCTCTTTGTCTGAGTTTCAGCCTCACATGGTCCTTCAGCACTTGGGTTAGTTTCCAGGGCTTATATTGTTCTGGGAATGGGATAGTGCTAGGAAAGTGATAAAAACAATCTACTCCAGAACTTCTCCCTTCTTTTGGGGGTATAATTCTTTAAATCTCCATTCAAATTTTTGTTATTATGGGCTTTCAGCTCAGAATGGCAAAATCAGCCTACTTGGTTACTCTTTTATCCTCGGAAATAAATAGGACAAAAAAACTAAATCAAACATCAATAGCAACAACAAAAAGTGCACACAGCAAAACCAGGGACCTAAGGACTCTATCATAAGGCTCCTCTCTTCTCGCTTCTCTGTTTTTCCCAATCCAATAAAGAAAGAGTTTTTAAAATAAATATTTATGGACTCCATTATTTATGCTTTCGACTGCTACACTGTATCCTGAGCTCCTGACTCTCATTCCAATGACCTGTTGGGCACTTTGCTTTGGACATTCCACTACACTTTAATGAAGCATATTCAAAATAAATTTTACTCAAGCAGTCTCTTCTCCTTGTTGCTTCCACCATTTCTTCAGTTTACCGGGGATGGAAACAAGAGTCTTCTTCTTAGTTTGGAGGAAGATTGAGAAAAGGATCAATCAGCCATGGACTCATTTGGAACCTTCCTTGCTCCATCCCCACACTCCTCTCATTTTGTTTTGGCCACATTATTTCATCTTGGAAACTTCACTGTGATTATTATAATAGCTCTGTCTGTTGTCCCTTTGAGGCAGAAAAAGGCAGCTCAGTGTAGGCAGAGCAGTGAGGGTTGATAAGGAGAAAATTAACTGATGGTCATCTTTCCTGAGAGGGCAAAGACATCCCCCAATGCTAATAAGGGCCTAACCAGATAGGCCCAGATGCAGACACTCCCTGCTGCTAAACAAGGAACCACATTCTTTCTATTGGCGCCTAAGGCACAGATCAAAGACTGGACTAGAATTCCCCACACCTGTGTCCTAGGTACAGGAGCAGGGAAGCAGTGACCAATCCAGGAGAGGACGTCATATAAAAGGGGCAAACCTCACTGCCTCATCAGCTGTGACCCCTTCCCCACTCTGGGGGAAGTCTGCTCTTTTCCCTGTGCTTTACTTTCTATAATAAAACCCGTCTACTACGCTTGCCTCAATGTCCCTCGGTTTCATTCTTTGACTCCAGGAGGACACGAACCTGACATTCACGTCACTGGCATCACCTTTCTTTGTCCTTCAATTCAAATAATTTTTTGAAAACCATAATTAGCATTTTGAAGGTGATGAATTGGGCTACTTCTCAGTCAAAATTCTTTAGATGTTTGTCTTGCCTCTTGAGATGAGGAAGAGTTCCTCAATCTGGGATTCAAGGCCTCTATTTTGCCACCAAATGGCCTTTACAGGTTCACTTCCTACTGCTCTCCTGTATGTACCTTATACCTCCACACAGTAGGCTTTTCATTGGTTCTTAAGGACCTTAAGATCTTACAGTCCTCCACAGTACCGTTATGTGGTTTCACACTTCCAGCTGTCAAAGTTAAGGGTTTTACTGGAGTATTGTTTCACACAATCCCTTTTGTATGCAATATTTTCTAATCCTTCTCAATTTATGTCATAATGTGCATCTTAGATATCTTTTTATTTATTTTTAGTGGTGGTAGTGATTGAACCCAGGGGCACTTTACCACTGAGTTATATCTCCAGCCCTTTTGAATTTGTTTTTTTGAGACAGGGTCTCTCTAAGTTGCTGAGGCTGTGTTGAATGAGTTATCTTCCTGCTGAGTAGCATGGATTATGGGCATGCACCTCCACAGCCAGCAAGATGTGCTTCTTGAACCTTCAGTATTTTGAGTGTACCTTTCTTGTAGAACCTATTTCAAATTTTTGACATTATACTTCTCTGATTACTTGTGTTCAGATCTAATAAAACAAGAAGTCCTTAGAGGATCATCTTCTGCAATAATTAACAGTGTTTTGCATATGATGAGAATACAAGGAAAAAATGACCAGTTGAGTGTTGGAAGATGGGTAGTTTCGGAAAGGTGGAAAGAACAAAAAAGCTCTGGGTGTGGCGATGGTGAAGGATGTGATCAAGAGTTGTAGGGACAGAGAAAAGGTGTGAGAAGATCATTGTGGCTAGAATAAGGTGAGAAAAGAGGAGGAATAGATAGTTTTAGTTGCTTATTGTGGAAGTAAAGGCAGAATTGGGCAGTTGGAATTTATTCTCCCTCTGACATGAGTAGGTGTAAGTATGTGTCAGGGAATGTTGTGTGTGCACACGGGTGTGCAAACTCTCATGAGAACCAGGTGCTGATGTTCTCAGTCTGATGTGCCTGATCACATTTCTATGTGTTTTGTTTGTGATGTGAATTAGTGCACACACACACATGCACATGGGTCTTTGAGTCCTAGTATATAGGTGCTGAATAAGGGCATTTGCAGAGAAGGTGTTAGGCTGCTTTTTCTCATTTCTGCATGGTATACCTGGAAGTCTTAGCCCAGGGTAAATATCTGGCTGCAGGCCTATGATAACAAACCTTCTGCTAAGTCACTTATGACATTGGGTTAATCCCATTGGTTGTTTTTGGGTGATTCAAGAGACCTGAATCTTAGGGATACAAAATAATCTTGTGACTTCTTGTCCCAGAATAGCCTGGGAAGGACAGTCTACCTGAATCTTTTGAAAGAGCTGTTCCTCTAAACTCCTGGGAAGGCACCTCAGGAAGCATAACTGTCCTCTAGCAATTTTCCAACCAGGCAGATGATACAGATGAAGTGACTACCTGTTCCTGTAATCTTCTGACAGGGCTTGGGACAGAGTGAGGAAAAAAAAGATGTCTCTCACTGAGCATTGAAGGAACTGGCTTCAATCCAAAGAGGGAGACATTGAAGTGAGAGGGGAGAAGAGTTCTGGCTGTTGAAGTTAGTTGCTTCAGGATTACTGCACAAGACCTATAGCTAATGTCACCACTGGCTAATAGCATCCAGGAGTTCTGGTGAGAATATTGTTTTTGGCAATGTGTGCCTAAGGCACAGGAAAATGAGCTGAGGTTGAGGTCAGAAACCATCTGGCTATGTGGCTGATGCTGATGCCCAGAGCTAGAAGAACTTCATTAATAATTGGGACCAGGGAAGCTGATCATTTCCTGACAGTGCACCCAGAGATGGTTCTTGATGTGTCTACACGTAGTAATTGCCTGGGGAGCCTCACCTGAGGCCAATTAATTACATCAGAATTTCTGGGCGTCTTGCCCAAGTATTTAGAAACATTCTAGAAGTAATTGTAACATTTAGCCAGAGTTGCAAAATACTAAAATCGTGGAAGCCCTCAGCCTGGAAACATGAATGTCGAGTATTCAGTCAGGCACTAGAAATTAAGAGAAACAATCACTCTTTCATGTGAAACTTTTATGATATTCAGTGGTCATGTCTAAAAACTATAAGCTGGACCAAGCAAGATTTTGTCTTTAAGGAATTTGAAAGGAAACCAAAGACAATGGTGGATGTTTGATCTGAAACTTCAGGTAGGTTTATGACCATGTGTGTTTGTCAAGTAATAGAGATTCAGAGTAACTTGGTCAAGAGTGGGAAGAGGAGGAAAAACATCAAAAGAAGCTACAGAGCACATCTGTATGGGGGCCACCAACAGAGGAGGACATCTGTCCCCAGAGATGTTTGGCTGAGGTCCCTCCCCAGATCACATGGCAACCAGAAGAACCCTAAGAAGAACCTAAATTTAGGACCCTTACTGAGGAGGCTGAAGCTCCCTGAAGATTCTGTTTCCCTCATAGATTTATGACCAGCAGGGTCCTGTCTGCCTGTCTTGGATGCCCCTCATTCTCCTCTGCCCCTCATGCCCACTTTTTCTGAAAGAAGGTAGACAAAAGAATGCTGTCTGAGCTTAGAAGATTGGGGCCAAAGAAGACCCATGTATGAACAGGAGAGCGAGTGCCTGAGATCGATGGAGGTGAGGGAAAAGAGGCTCGGGTAAAGTTTACCCACAGTTCCTCTCTGGAGCAAGAAGGTAAGCTGGTGAGATCATTCTTGATTTCAGGTTCTCTATAAAGAGAGGTGGATATTTTAGAAGGGGCAGAAAACAACAACCTCTTTACATTTGTAAGACATTTGTAAATTTGGTCACAATCGCAGTTTTCTTCTCCTCTAACTTGTACTTTTAGTGTCTGAACCTCCGTTTCCTGAGCCATTGCCTCAAATTTCTTAATTTTTCACTTATTTCTAAGTGTGTTTTCTAAATAATGTTCAATTATTTGCGAGGACACAATCATCAGACAGGCCTACTTTTGCTGTAATGTGTTTAGCACACTTTGGGGGAAGGCATGGCTCCTCCGTGACAATTTTGCTGTCAGAATGTGTAATCCATGATGATAATGATGCTCCCTCCTTTAGAAACAGTACCATGGACTGGTTACTAAGAGCCACAAAGGGACCTGTGAAGCCCTGCCTTTGCAGGAGGTGCTGGGACTTGTTTGGGATGAGAAAAATCCTTAATGAGTACTTTATTCTTATTATGGGCAATTTGCTTTTCTAGATATCTAAGAGCAACAATATACTAGCTTTTTCATTAATTCTCATTAATTTATAATTTCCTACTAATTGCATTTTCTTCCTCTCAACCTCAAACAGATGTGAAAGTGGGTTCAATTATTGTGTAATCTAAGTCCCTAAGTGCTAAATGGAAGATCAAAACAAATGACATCAGCAGTTAAGGTTTTTATGATAAAGGAAAGGGACTAGTACACTTTTTAAAAAATTCATGGTAGAATGTGGGATCGAGGAGGATGTGATATGGCATTTGTAGGAGGCAAAAGAAACTAATAAGACCCAGCTCCAGGTGACAGAATCTATCATTCCAGAGGGTAAGCTATTTGCTGGGCAGAAACAGATTCTGTTGGTCACGTGGAATAGGAGTAAGCATGAGGCATGGTTTTGGATAGTAAAGAGGCTGTGGGAACAGAGTTCTGCCAGACTGAAATTTGTAAATTTGATTTGAGAGTTAATGAAGAACCTAACTCTGTCTTGAGCTGTTGATGGTGATTTTTGAGGAGACCTAGAAGACTGTGGATGATGTCTTAGCTCTGGGTCCAAACCAACCACTATGGGTGAAAGATCCAGGCTCCTGAGGGAAAGATGCAATCATGTGAGTGTGTGAGCACATGTGCGTGTATAGGTGTGTCTGCTTATGTACACATACAGAGGTGGGGGACCTGGTCGTTGGGAGGGGAATATTATTTCATAAGGAAGAAATCAGCAAATGTACTGCATCTCTGAGATCATTATTTTCCTTTTATCTTTTAGGTTCAAAGTCCACAAGGAAGTAAACAACCAAGCCTCATCAGATCCAGAGCCTGTATCCACTCATGGGTCTAGCCCCATAGCTCCCAAACTCTCCAAAATTCCTTTTATCATAACACTCACTTACTTACTAGTGATTGATCAAGTCATCCTCAAACAGTCCCAAATCCATATTCTCTTCTAGATAGATTTTCACCCCATTGGCCTTGGGACATTTTCTAATGCTGATATGATAAGAAAGGGTGATGTTCTTTTCCTATAATAATATCCGCAATTACTAACTTCACCCTTTTTGTGCATGTATGTCTACAGTTTATTGTACGATCTACCAATCCCTAGGAATTAAAATGATCTCAAAATATGCTCACAGGCAGAGCAGTATAAGAAATGTAGGTGAAAGTGACAGACAGTAGAGATCAACTGTAGATGGCTCTCCTTATCAGGTTGAAGCTTAAGGAAGTGATGGTCGCTGGCTGTAAGAAAGTGATGGTCGCTGGCTATAAGGAAGTGATGGTCGCTGGCTGTAAGGAAGTGATGGTCGCTGGCTGTAAGGAAGTGATGGCCGCTGGCTGTAAGGAAGTGATGGTCACTGGTTGACTTTAGTCTGCCTTCAGCATGGTTTGGGGTCATTACTTTTCCTAGCTGGAACATCACTCACTTTTTCACCCAGGAAGAGTTCATTTCCTTGATCATGTTACTGCTCTATTACTGTCACTCTTTGAGATACACATACAATATGCCACAGTAGTGCTTAAAAATGTTGTGGAGGTTCCAAATGCCACTCTGTGCTGTGGTTTGAACATTAAAGAGCTGGTGGCTGTGCCCAAATTTAACATGGGCCCAATCAGAGACTTGAAGCTCCAGCAGGACAAATATACATTTCCCTGTAGATGCAAGGAAAAGCTGAGAAGTCCAGGAGAAAAACAGGGACAGGTAGCTCTAAGAAGCATGACCATTGGGTTTTCTTTCCATTCTGCCTCAGATGCTCTCCTCCGGAGCTTAGACACGCTTCATGCACCTCTACCCTGGGTCAATCTTTGCGACAGATGTACTGTAATTGTATGTTGTTAGTTTTTTACACAATTCTCATGTAAATGCATTATGCAAATATAAGTTCACCAAGCCCAGTTTCCATTTTCACTGTCTAGTATTTTCAATAAAATACTTCAATAATTGAATAGACAAAGCTGACCCGTGAAAGCAGGTGCTCCTGACTGTGATAGTTGAAATGCTGTCTGGTCAACAAATACATGAAAATCTGAGATTGACGAAGGTGAACAAGCTGTGTCAATATAGAGTGATGCAGGGTCACAAAAGTCTGAAATATGCAAGTCAAAGCTTGTCTGTACTCTGCTCGTTCGGGTTAAACCCAGACAACACTAATTTGTGTGTCCTAGAATCAGAGCTTCCTCTTTACCATCAGGAGTGAAATAAAGACACTAGTAACAGCTGCTTCTCAGGTTATTGAGAGATTCAAACAGACAACATCTGTGGAAAGTGCATACCAATGGTGTTATTGCTATGGGGTAAAACAAGGAGAAGGATGATGTAATTTCATGAATCTTTGGGCATGGGAGGTGATGCATATTCTTGGGTTGGGGAAGAAGTCAGAAAAGCTTGTCTTGCTGAAAAAGATACATGATCCATTTGACTTTGGCAATCTCAGTACTGGGATTCTACTTCTGTTATGTGATGATGGTACAAAGCCTGCAAGATGAGATGAATAATACAGACACTATGATGTAGCGTTACGCCACTATGAAGGGTCACTTGACCATAAGCACTATAATACCAGGACGGTAGATCTTATAACTATGGGGCCACTAAATGACTAAATGTTGGGTATACAGTGTGAATACACAGCATGCAGAGATGGTTCACATACCTGCTGGGATAAAGCTGGGCTGTGCAAGACTTCATTTTACCCAGAACAGCATGCAATTTAAAATGTGTAGATTGTTTATTTTTGTAATTTTCCCTTCAGACTTCAGTTGACCATGGATGGCTGAACACATGGAAAGTGAAACAGCAGTTAAAGGGGACTATTGCATACACGTATATATGCACAGAACTCCCATTTCATAATTGTTAACAGGTCCTCAACTTTTTCATTTTAGAACACCCCATATCTTGATGCTCAGACCCTAGTCATTCCTCTGTTTCAAAGAGATTTTTCTCCTACTTTTGCATCTTTTTTTATTTTTAGTTCATAAGAGAACAGCAAGACAGGGGACCTGGTTTTTTCCTCCTGGGTGACCAGAGCTAAGAATTCTTAGCTTGATGCGTTTGCTCCTGAGTTGTCTGTGCCCAACTCCCTGCCCCTCCCTCTTCTCTCATCAAGCATGCAGATCCCAAGGCTGCCAGGGCAGCACTGAACTCTGTGCCCACAGGAGACAAAAGAGGGGAAGAGAGAGCAGTCACAGTCCTCCAGGAAGCCCTCGTGGGCTCCGAATTGCCTGCCTGCTCCCAGGAGTTCACAGTCACCAAACTGAGGATGATTTTGGGGTGTTTTGAAATCCCTAGTGGTCGCTGCCTCTCTGAGGGGCCCACCATCATGCTCCTCTACCAGACCCTGCTGGGGCACACCATCAGTACCAAGGTTTGCAAAGTTTGGCATCTTTCTGAGCACATTTCAGTTACAGGTCTTCCACCAGGAGTGCCTAGATGTTGGAGATACACTAGACAGAAGGATCGGGGCCCAGGTGGGGCGGAGTGGCTCCATCCTGATGGTGGGATTACTGTGGACTGCCCCTGATGTCCCAGGGTAGTAAATACGGCTGCAGGAAGTTTGGGGAGGAACTTTTTACCCCATTCGACCCACTACCCTTGTCCTGCTGTCCACCAGCTCAAAGCTCAGGTTTCCTCATCTGGACCTGGGCACCAGGATGTGAACGGGCCCTGGTGAGTCCCTCTACCTTCCCCTCTGTCTTCACCATGCCTCTTTCAATGTCATCACAGGTTGTCATTTTAAATGTGTTTGCTATCTGTTTTTCCAGCTTAGCTATAAGGTCCAGGACTGTGGTGGTCACACTGTATTCCTAGAGCACCAACACACCTGGTAGAGCTCATCACATTTTCTGAATGAATGAGTGATTTGAGTTGCCTGTGACCTCGGCTCACTGGGCTATTGCTGATTTGGGGTACAGCAATGCGTTTCATTACAGCAGGCTGAGACTCCACTTTCTACATCTTGCCCTCCCTCTTGGGAAGAAGCTCAGGGTTTTCTGTCCACTGCACTCCTTCTGCCCCTTCCTGGGACTGAGTAGATAGAGGAAGTTCAGCCTTTCTTCTTTCCTGATGCATCTCTTTCTTCTCTGTGGATCTTCCTAAGCTCTGAACCATGCAGCTCAGGACCCTCTCCATCATTTGCCTCTAATTCTTGTTAGCTGTCGTATTTGCCCAGTGTGCTCTTCACCTGTGTCCCGCCCCTCTTTCAAAGACCTGGCAACAGTAAGGGGGTGCCCAGGTACTTTCCTGCCCAGACTGCACTCTATTCCTTAGCCTGTTGGTGCAGTCTCAGGAGAAACCCACATGTCCCCAGGACACTCAGGATCAAATTTTCTTCCTTGAAGAACCAAGAGGACAGTGCAGCGACCTCATTTGCATTTCCAATGTATAAAACAAGAAGAGTCATTCTCTGGGGTAGGAAAGTGATTTCAGGAGTCAGAAGGCACAGGGATAATTTACAGAGGAGAGTCGAAAGCATGCAGAGAGAGAGAGAGAGGATGAGTAGCAAGGAGGAGACTTTCAAATGGCTTCCTACATAGGGTGAGCTATCTGCTACTGGAAAATTTAAAATAGATCCAAACAGCAAAGCCTGCAGCATCAGGGAGTGAAGAGCTGAGTGGGCTCTCTTATTGGTGTCAGTTGTGCAGTATGAATAAGTTCTAGGGATTTGATATGCTGCACAGAGACTGTAGCTAATGATACTGCACTGTATTTGAAATTTGCTAAGAGAATAGATCTTAAGTTTTCTCACTGCACACACAAAATGGTAGCTATGTGAAGTCATGATGTAGTAATTAGTTTGATTGTAGTAATCAGTTTACTACATGTATATATAACTAAACAACATGCCATATGCCTGAAATAGAAACAATTTTAATTAAAGATGCCTATAAAAGTATAGTTAATACTAGAAATCAAATCCAATTATTCCCTCATGGCATTAGAATTGTCTTCATAAGTAAAAATATACAAACATTTTATTTATTTTACTTTGTATTTTAGATTAATAATTGTAGCACATATTTTAACACTTATTTGTGTTCCATGAATTATTCTAAGTGCTTTACAGATTCATTTAGTCTTCATGGTAACACTATGAAGTAGACACTGTTATCATCCTCATTTTAAACAGGCACGAGGAATTTAATTAGCTTACATACCAGGCACTCTTGTTGTTATCCATTCTACAAAGTCTTAAAAAATTCATCTTCCCAAGGGGGTTTACATTTATGCATAAAAATATTTTATAACTAATTTCTTTAGTACTGGAAATAAAGATTGTCTCAAAAAATGCCTATAACTCACACTCAGAGATGACTACTGCTAATATTTTAAAGTGCATCCTTCTAGTCTATTCCTGTGTGGAGGTTGATGGCTAGTTTGATGAATTCGTTTTGAAAGGAATTGATTTTATAAATTTTAAAGATGTAAATGAAATCACACTTCTTCAGATTACTGAAAGCAGCCAGTGGACATAGTCATCTAAACAACTAAGTAGAACAGCTGTTTACGGATAGAGCAGGGATAGGGGAATCTGTAAATAAGAAAGCCAGCTGCAATGCTGAAGTTAAGAGGAAAAAAATCCTTGAACTAGGGTGGTAGCTATGGAAAAACAAGGGGAGACTGGATGAAAGCATTTCCAATAGCAGAAATTCCAGTGGTCTAGAAGAGAGTAGGAAAAATCAGAAATACTTTCCAGTTTCCAGTTTCAAGTCTAGATGGCTGAGGAATTGGAGGACCAGGAACAGGATATTGATTTTGAAGGGTTATGTGTATGTTTTAGACATGTTGAGTGTGTGATGGTCATAAGGCAGTTAGGGATGTACGCTGGGATTCAGAGAAGAAGAATAACAACAACAACAACAACAAAAAACTAGATTTTACTCACATTTTAAAGACGGCTTTAAAAATAAAAATCATATAATCATCTCAATTGATGCAGAAAAGGCCTTTGATAAAATTCAACACCCATTTTTGCTCAAAACTCTGGAGAAGATAAGGATCAAAGGAAGGTACTTTAATTTTGTAAGAGCCATATATGACAGACCCATAGCCATCATTATGCTTAATGGAGAAAGACAGAAAGCACTCCCAATGAATTCTGAAGCAAGACAAGGATGTCCATTTTCACCACTATTATTCAAGATAGTCCTTGAAACCCTAGCCAGAGCTATCAGACAAGAGAAGGAAATCAAAGGAATTCAAATAGGAAAGGAGGAAGTCAAGATGTCTCTATTTGCTGATGACATGATTCTATACCTAGAAGACCTATAAGCTTGACCAGAAGTCTCCTACAGCTTATAAATAATTTCAGCAAATTAGTTGGTTATAAGATCAACAATCATAAATCATTTGCTTTTCTATACTCCAGCAACAAGTCCACTGAAGGAGAAATCAGGATATCTATCCCATTCACAATTTCCTAAAAAAAAAATTGGGGATCAATCTAACAAAGGATATTAAAGGCCTCTACAATGAAAACTATCGAACATTAAAAAAAGAAATTGATAAATGGGCCAAAGAGCTAAACAGAGACTTCTCACCAGAGGACATTGATCAAGCCAATGAATACATGAGAAAGTGCTCTAAATCATTAGTAATCAGAGAAATGCAAATGAAAACCACATTAAGATATCACCTTACACCAGTCAGAATGGCAAAGATGAAGAAAGTAAACAACAATAGATGCTGGAGGGGCTGT
>PVKS010031271.1:0-23585 GCA_004027875.1 Aplodontia rufa | reverse complement strand
TTTCTCTCTTTCTCTGTCTCTCTCACTGTCCCTCTCTCTTTAAAAAAAAAAAAAAAACTCTGCTGTTAATATATATTAATGCATCATTCACTAACCCCATTCAATCAGTAAATATTTATAGAATCCCTACTATGAGTCAATCACTCTTCCAGGTGCTTCAAGTGAACATTGAACGTGAACATCCAAAAGCTTGCTGTAATGAAATTTATATTATATTAAAGAAAGAATATATTTGTGTTTATTCTTGGTGTCTTGATGAAAATGGATCCAGATCAGATTGAGTTACTACTTAAACAATTCACAATGGCACATCCATAGATTTTTGACAAGGAGATTAAAAGTTAAAATATGAATCCAAATGACCTTGAACTATGGTCTTTTTATTTAAGCAATTTGTTTCTCACTTAGGCTTCACAATTAGTTAACAATATAGAATCCTTCTATAGAAGTTCATAACAGTCATCTGAGACAGCTCTTTGTTCATATTTCTGTTCTTACCTTTCTCTGCATTCTAGAATGTTATTACCTTGTGGTCCTTTTAAAAATTATTTATTGGACTCTACTTCTTTGCTGTCATTTCCTGAGCTGCTTTTCTCCACACCCTTCCACCATGATATTCTGCCTCCCCTCAGGCCCAGAACAATGGAGTTAGCCAAGTATGAATGGAGACTTCTGAAAATGGAAAATAAAGGAATACTTTATCATGTTGTCTTTGGGAGTGAAAGTATGGACGATAATTACTGAACTAATCTAATTACCATTATTCTATTGAAAAATGAAAATTATTGTGGAACAATGAAACACTGTCCTGTGGCTATGAATCCTGCAGAAACCCTGTGGTAACACATAAATGCAGGTGGAATAATGAATCAGCAAAAATAGGTCAACAGCAGTTTGGATTAGAGTTAAGGTGTTCAAGGTTGAATAATTACAAAATGTTGGCAGATAACAGACAGCTGTGCTGCAAAAGTAAGAGCACGCGCTGGAACTGGCTTAGAAAATGTGAGCCAACTGACTGCTCTAGGAAAGTGTTAGGAGAAAAGCCTTCTTCACCTAATTCATAAATGGGAAATTGAATCTCCAGGCATTAGTGGCTTGGGTTTATCTTTATTGTTTGGTTTTTTTTTTGTTTGTTTGTGCATGCTACTGAATAACTATGACAACATTGAGAGGATCTGTAAGGAAAGCCAGGGCAGAGCTTTTACACAGCAGTGCTATCACCATCTCTCCGGAAGAACTTAGAGATGCTGGCATGCAGGAAACACTCTGAACAGATGATGTGATCTCTAGCTGGTATAGTTGACAAACAGCAAAAGGAAACTCTCTTCCCAACATATTAGCGGTGTGTGTGTATGCAGGGGAGTATATTATACATTATATATTATGACTATTTGAAAAATGCATAATTAGGAAACAATTTTTTAGAAATACGTTATAATAATCTTTGAATTAAAAGCTCTAGTAGAGTTTGCAGGGCTTAATTGGGCACATCTGAGATCATTTGGGCTACAAAATAAAGTAAAATAATAGTATAAAATAGAAATTTTTGAATAATTACTTCTATGCACGAAATTATAAATGAATAAGGAAATAAATAAATGGACTATTAGAATATCAACTAATAAATATAGAAGGTAGGCTGGAGTTAGATATTCATTAATGGATACTAAATTTGAGGGTGAAAACTTGATCAAGATCAACATATTTATATAATTTCAGACTTTCTCCCTAAAAATTATTTATGAGTTTTTAAGAAAAAAAATCATAACTTCATACCAAAGAGACCTGGAGAACATCATCTTAGTCAAACAATTAAAGCTAACATTATTGGATTTTAAGACAGACCAACCACATGTGCACTTCTGAAACAATTCCCCGAGATTCACACCTTTCTGGGGGAGATATGAAGGAAAATTTGGAGACAGCTGATAAGACCAAATTATGAATTAGATATTATATACTGTAAAATTGTCCTAGTTTTGATAACTGAACTGCTGATGTAATAAATTGTCCTGTTCTTAGGAACTGCACACTGAAATGTTTAGTAATTAATGATATGGGAAAATTCATGTGTCTCTATACTTAAATTGTATTTATATATTATGTATTTTAAAAAGGTACCAAATGTAAATGAATGGGGACTATGCATAAAGGGTACATATAGTATTTATATTACTATATCAACTTTTAAAATTATATTAATTTGTGTTATAAAGGTAATTAAATTATATTAAAATGAAAACATAAAATTAAAAAGAAACTGAATCACAGACTAAGGTTTTAGTGAATACTGATTTTTCTGGTTGATTACTTTTCCCTTCTGATATACATCAAATTTATTTCTACTTCATTCATAGATCTGAGCCTAAGTAACACCATTAAATGCTTATCTTGAACACCTCCTGGCTTAAATTAATTATCTTCTATTTTATTCATGGAGCCTTGTAACTTTTACTGTACAACCTTTATTACAACATATAATTACATGTTTAGTATTATTATGTGTTATTCTGTAGGGGAGAATTTTCTATATTTCATTCATAATGAACTTTGTAATTAGCAGAATTTATGTAGGCAATTAATGTGTTAGACAAATAAATAATTGTAATACTCCTGTTTCTGAATGTGCACTTATCTTAGAGGAAGACAAACTTTAAATGTCTCAGATTAAGTAAGGTACATGTGATAATAATGTAGATATGGGCAATATAAAAATATTTTAGAATATTGATGGTGAATTAAATAATACAGCTCAAATCACCTTATATTTATTATTTAAGACATTAATATCTCCCAATTTATAAATATTTTCAAATTATTTCCAAGCAGATTTGGGGAAATTGAAATTACTTGCAAATTTATAATTATACTGGTCTGATAGTCCTATCAATATCATTAAGTTTTCATTTCAAATTTAACTCAATTTAAGTTATTATCATTTTAAAAAAGTGTCTTAGAATGTTATTATGTTAGGATAAACATAATGGAAAGCTCTTCAAAGTGAAATATATTCAGTGTCAGATTTTTCCTGTCTACTGATTACTAAATATTAAGTATCCCTTTCTTGATACTTAAGAAAATGTGTGGTGAGGCTTTATAATGCAGAAAAAATGATAAGGCTATAGTAAAAAATGTTCTGGTATCCTATCATTTACCTCACCACAATTAACTTGTTGGAGAACTTGTTTCCAGTCCTTTCTTACAAGTAAAGGTATGTACAAAATTAGGATAATATTTTTAAATACAGATTTATTTCCTGATCCTCCTCCCCCACTTAACAATGAGTATTTCTCCATATTTTTCTTAAAAATAAATGGCTTGAGAACATATGTTCGTGAACAAGTCCACAGTCATAGTGGCTTAAACCAAAAAATACTTAATTTTTGCTCATGCTTCACATCCAACAAATGTCCCTAGGCCCTCTTCCGTGTCATTCTGAATTAAGGATTGAGGCTAATAGACTAGATACTGTCTAAAATTTTCGAGATTGTGTTTATAAAGAGAATTAAAAGATGTTAAAAAAAAACAATTGACTCTTAAAGTTCCTTCCCAGAAGTTTAACAATCAGTGTAACTCACATTTATTGACTAATGCTACTTACAGACCATAATGTAGCTCCATTTGGCATAAAATGGTAATCATATTGCAAGTGTCCAAAAGGATTGAGAAAACTAAATATTGATGGACAGCCTTAAAGACTTCTGTAGTTTTATTCATCTTTCACTACATGAAGAACATCTGCCTCTTCTTAAAAAAACAACAAAACAAAAACAGTAAAAACTTCCGTCCAGTTAAAACATGACGCTTGAAGTTCAGTATCTATGATTAGTGCTCCTTAATATGTTCATTAGAAGTACTAATTCTTTTGTCTCAGAGATCTATAATTGAAAAGAAAAATTGCCTATTTTGTACATGCTCAAAATTTGATGCATATGTGGAGGAGGAAAGCAGCTCTGTATGTGGCAATCAGGAGACAGAAAGAGAACTCCTCTCACCAGAGACAAAATGTATACTGTGAAGAATTGCCCCAGTCACATCTTACCTGTCTATAGTTATCACCCAGTTAACCCATATCAGAGTCTTAAAATATAGATTAAACTATGACTCTCGTAACTAATCATTTACCTCTTAATGCTCTTGTGCTTTCTCACGCATGAGCTTTTGGGGGACACCTCATATTTAAACTATAACAAAATCTCTATTTCTTATTCATGCTACTTGTGTATCACGAGTTAGAATTCTACCCCACATTGTACCAAATCCAATTTCAGGCTGAAGTAGATCTCTACCTAAAACATTGTTTTGATTGTCAAAAGAAAACGAGAACATAGCTAAGTGTGCAGTAGGTCTTAAAGTCATCACTAAGAATTGACCAACATAATT
Organism: Aplodontia rufa; assembly: GCA_004027875.1. Taxonomy (NCBI): domain Eukaryota; kingdom Metazoa; phylum Chordata; class Mammalia; order Rodentia; family Aplodontiidae; genus Aplodontia; species Aplodontia rufa. The sequence continues at coordinate 19,202 of PVKS010031271.1, read as the reverse complement.
TCTTCTCACATTTTATTAGAAAAGCTAATTTTCATATTGGTCTATATTTACCAGAGCAGGGATGAATATTTCAACAGGACAGAGAAAATCAAATGTATGTGAGCATCCCTAATTTATGTCATGAGTATACCATTTCTGTATGTTTTAGTCAGGTTTTTTACTGCTGTGACTAAACAACCTGACAAGATCAATTTTAGGAGGAAAAGGCTTATTTAGGGGCTCAAGGTCTCAGAGGTCCCAGTCCACTGAAGGCCAACTCCATTCTTCAGGCTCTAGGTGAAGCTGAACATCACAGTGTAAAAGTGTGGCAGAGGGAGCAGAGAGCTCAAGGTGTAATATCAAGAAGCAGAGCAGAGAGAAGCTCCACGCCAGCTATAGAACATATTTCCCAAAGGCACGCCCAAAATGACACACCTCCTTCAGCCTCACCCTACCTGTCTGCAGTTGCCATTTAATCCCATAAGGGGATCAACACACTAATTGGATTAATTCATTCACAATCCAGTCTTTCACCTTAGCTCTCTCAAACGTCAAACATGAGCTTTTGGGAGACACCTCACATTCAAATCATAACATTCCACCCTGGCCCCCAAAAGCTATCACAGTCTGACAATGCAAAACACATTAGTCAATTTTTCAAGAGTCCCCATATTCTCAACATTTCCAAGATTGCCCAAAAGTCCTACCCAATGTCTCCTCTGAGACTCAAGTCAAACTCTTAGCATGAGTCCCTGTAAAAAAACAAATCAAGTTACACGTGTCCAACATAAAAAGGTACACAGGAAATATTTCCATTCAGTCAGATAGGGGCATACAAAGAAGGGATGGGAACAAAGATGAAAATCCAGGTCCTTGTCCAGGATCTGGTGAAGGTGGCATCATGTTGTTCTTTACAAAAGGCTTGTGTAGCTCTGCCCCAAAGGCCTTGCTGGTTGCAGTTCACCTGGCTTTTCTGTTGGCTTGCCTATGCCCAATTCCTGCAGGTTTCCTCAGCAGTGGTTCTACTCGGTGGTTTCCACTGCAGCTTCAGCCTCCTCCTCACATCTCCATGCATCACCCTCTCAGGGGCTCTCTGCAGGGTCTCCAACCTTGAGGCAATTTGCCTGGCCTCCCAGGTCTTCCTTTGCAATCTCAGTGGAAACCTGCATGACCCTGTAACTCCAGCACCCTGCAATCCTGCAGAACCAGCACCACGTGGTTGACACCAAGGTGTGCTGCCATCTCAAGCAGTAGCCAAACCTTTAGGAACCAAGGCTGCAACAGCTTCTGAGTGTGTGTGCGTGTGTGTGCAGATGCATGCGCGCGCACACACACACACACACACACACACTTTGTTCTACTTTAAACCTATCTCTTATCTACTTTTGTCATATTCCATCAATTTTGGTATGTTGTGTTTCTGTTTTCATTCTCCTCAAATTATTCGCTAATTCTCTTATGATTTCTTTTGAGCCGTTTGTTATTTAGGAGTGTAGTTTTTAATTTCCATGTACATAGAATATTATATATTTCATGTTCTTTCCATTATTGATTTCTAATTTCATCCCATATTTAACAGAGGGCATACTTTCAGAATTTTAAATCCTTTAAAATTTATTGTGACTTGTTTTTGTGAACTTTTGTGTTGTCTACTTTGTAAAATGTTTCATGAGCACTGAAAAGCATGTACGTTCTGTCCTTCTTGGGTGGAGTATAGTTGTCTGTTAGATATATCTTGTTTATAATGTTCATATTTTTTATTTCCTTGGTGATGCTCTAATTGTTCTATCTCTTATTAAAATTTGGATATTAAAGTCAAACCATTATTATGTGTTTCTGATTAGTTCTCTTATTTTTGTTTCATGTATTTTGGGGAACATGTTTAATGTTGATGATGGATTAATCAATTTTACATTATAAGTTGTCTTTGTTTATAGTAACAATTTTTATCATTTCCCTGATATTGTCTGTTATCAATATAACCACTAGCACACCCAATTGGTTAGAGGTTGAATAGAATAATTACTTTGATTTTAACCTGAAACTAGGTTTTCTTAAATGTTTTTATTAGAATATGTAGTTATATGTAACAAAGAGTTTCATTTTGGCACAATCATAATGCATAGAACATAATTTAGTCCATTTTTCCCTCCTCGCTTTCTCCCTGTATTTTTCTTCCTCTGCTTCATTATCTTCCTTATATTTATGTATTTTTTTGTTAAAATTAGTGCTTTATAGATATACATAAAAGTGGGATTCACTGTACATAGCGTAATTTGGTAAATTTCATTCCATAGTTCCTCTTTGTCCTGTCACTCCTTCTCTGCCCCACAACCCCCTTTACCTCTGTTGATTTCCCTTCTATTTTTATGTCCCCCATTTCCCCTAGCTTTCATTTTTTAAAATTTGAAGTAAATCTTTTTATAAACAGTTTATAGGTAAATTTATCATGTAGTCTATAATTTTCTTCCTTTTTAAATTAATAGGCTACTTTTGAGAAATTATAAATTGACAAAAAAAATTGAATGAAAGTACAGAGAGCTCCCATATCCCCTCTCTTCTTGTACATATTTTCTGCCATTTTTAACATCTTGCATTAGTATGGTGCATTTGTTAATGTTAATGAACCAATAGTAATATGTTATTATTAACCAATGTTCATAGTTAACATTAGGGTCACTCTATTGTATACTTTATGACTTTTGACAAATATATAATTAATTTCTAATAGCTTCCCTGTCCTAAAAATTCCCTGTAATCCAATTAATTATCCTTCCCCATCCCTTTGACCTCTTAGCAAAATTGCTTTATTCTGTTTCCATATATGCCCCATACTTTCTTATTTCTTTATTTGTATCTTAATTTTATTTTGAAGACTAAGCATTTAAAATGTTACTAGAACTGGGCATGGTGGTATGCTCCTTAATTCTAGCTACTGGAGAAGCTTAAGCAGGAAGATCACTCAATCCCAGGAGTTCCAGGACAACTTGGGTAACATTGTAAGTACTCAATCTCAAAAAAAAAAGTTTACATGTACACACACACACACATAAACACACATATACACATACACATATAAAAATGGCAACCAAAAAATCAAAATCTCGCTGGTCAGAGTGACACACACCTGTAATCCCAATGGTTCAGGATGCTGAGGCAGGAGGATCACAAGTCCAAACCCAGCCTCAGCAACTTAGTGAGGCTGTAAACAACTGAGCAAGACTCTGTCTCAAATTAAAAAAAAAAAAAAAAATATATATATATATATCTGGAGATGTGACTCAGTGCTCAGTGGTTATGTGTCCCTGGGTTCAATCTTCAGTATCAAAAAGAAAGAAAGAAAGAAAGAAAGAAAGAAAGATTCTCCCTCCTCATCATCAGGCCTTATTTTTAATTGCTTGTTATTGTGGCCACTGCTTGTTTGTTATGGTGATTTCTCTGAGCTAATTCTATAAAGTCTGCAAGTTTTGTTGAGTGTGGCCACTGAAGTCTCTACTCAGATGTCTTAGTGATCAGCTAACAAACTGCTTTCCTTCAATGCCCTGGACTAAGGAATAGAGCAGTTTTTGTCAAAGGTCACTATGTGCATGTTGGTATAAGACTTCAACATTTAGGCAAATTTACATCTCTGTCTTCGTTTCCATTTACTTCCTATATGAAGTTTCAAGATCAGCCAGAGATGAAAGTTTAGGATCTACACAGTTCTTTACTGAGCATGCACAGAATCCTGGACCTGCATAGTTCCCTGCATGTATGTAGCCTTCTGAATTCCCAGCATATAGTTAATGTTTTAAAGTCCCTATGGTTATCTCATTCAAAAAGCTCTATGATTAATTTATATTATCCCCCACTGTAATCCACTGCCTCTGTCAGAAGTGAAGTTAAAGCCATCACGTGTGAATATTTTCAAGAAACATCTGCTAGCAAAAATGCTTTCTGCATTGGTCAGGCTTCTGAGTCAGAATCAAGCATAGTCAGCATCATACATAGAGCTTTCCAGAGAAACTCTGGTCAGGAAAAATAATGACAAAAATTCATAAACTTATAAATATATATTCGAAAGGATCTACAAAGTCTTGCACTATGTAGTCATCTTTCTTTTTAAAATTTATTTTGGCATTCAGAAAGATTTAGTTTTTCTATTTTGACAGTTATATTTATATCACTTCCTTTTTATTGGCATGATCTGTTCATTTTCTAGAATGAGCACTACTAAAATTAATTAATAGCCTCTTCTTCCCTCCTCTTTGACTCTTCCAAAATAACAATGCATATAAATAATTTACTTTTGCTTTTTTGGGGGGAGTGGAATTGGGGAGTAATTAGAGTAAAAAAAAATTTTAATTCTGAGTGAGATGGATAGAGTTATGTCACATATTTCTGGTAGGAATGCAAAGAAATACAACTACTTAGGAACACGGTTTCATGGTTTCTAAAAGAGTTATAAATACACTTACTTTATGCCCCATTCCTTCAGCTCTTAAATATTTGCTCAAGGGAAATGAAAATGTTTGCTGAAGTGAGGACTTATAATTGAATATGTTAGCAACTTTATTCAAAATAACCAGCAATCTAGAAATATTGCAAAAAGTCTGTCAATGGATGTGATACATAAGCTACAGTGCTTAATAGAACTATAGAACTATATTATCTACGTAATGGAACTTTACAGTAGTGGAAATAACCAAAGTGCCTAAACTAGACCAGTTTAGATTAGTCTCAAACTCATGTCTGGTGAAAAAAGCCAGTTGCAAAATAGTTTAGACAGCATGGATCCCTCTACAGAAAATTCAAGAAAATGAAAATTATATAAAGACAAAGTAGACTAGCAGTTGCCTGAATATGAAATAGAAAAAAGGCAAGAAGACTTCTGGGGGATGATGGAAATGTCCTCTTTGGGGCTACTGGTTTCAAGAATACATGCAACTGCAAATCATTTGTTTGTATATTTAAGTTATGTAGTTTATTCTCCATACATTATATCTCAGTAAAGTTGATAATGTAAAGGGTGTCATTCTTTTTTAGGGCTGATCTATAACAAGTATGCTTATTCCTAGGTTGCAAGCTTTAGCCATCCTCAATAAAAGACTTGATGTTTTTTAGGGACATGATTTCCTTTATTTATCTCCCCACCCTGTAATGTTCTGCAGACCCTAATTTATGCCTCTTTGTACCATTTTCTGGTCTCACTTATGACTGACAAAGAAGAAACATCTTAGTAAGTGATGACATATAGCAGGCCCAGTTCTTTGTGATTCATTTTTGTATGGAATTTTAACTCCTTAACCCAGGTTTCCTTGGCAGTGCTGAATTTCAGGGCTTTTTGTGGTGGTCAAAATTCTTGCCCAGTTCTAGGAGGTATCTAGAATTCTTCATACCTTTGGCAAAAGTTATATCCTATTATTTATAAGAATCACACTTTTTCCCTATCAGTCAGATCCTGTTCAGTTATCTCACAAAGTTTTCTCTGTGATGGCCATCACTAACTTCAGATGCACACCAATAATTGGGGAAGTTTTTCAAATAGTTTTTCGGACATGATTTCTCAAAATTTTAATGCAGGGGCTCTGTAGTAGATTCAAGTTTGTGACTTTTCAAAAATTCTGTGAGGATTCTTGTAGATAAGAAGGCTGATAAGAAACTAGAGCATGTTAAACGAGGGTAAACTTTGCCTACACATGTAAAAACATTGAATATACATTTCAGAAATGTTTTTCAATAGATTAAGAATCCGCTTATATAGACTTGCATGTTAGAATATTCCATCCCAAATCAGCAGAATACACCTTCTTCTCAGCAGCACATGGATCCTTCTCCAAAATAGACCATATTCTGGTTCATAAAGGAAATCTCAGCAAATATCTAAAAGTAGGAATTATTCCATGTTTCCTATTAGAACATATGCCATGATCCTAGCAATCAACAGCAAATATCATAACAGAAAACACACATATTCATGGAAATTTAATAATACCATATTAAATAAAGAATGGATCCAAGAGAACATGAGAACAGAAATCAAAAAATCTGGGAAGAGAATGAGAAGGAAAACACAATATATCAAAACCTCTGGGACAATATGAAAGCATTTTAAGGGGAAAATTTATAGCACTGAATGCCCATATTAAAAATCAAGAGACATCCCAAATAAATAAGCTCAAACTCCACCTTAAATGCATACTAAAGAAAGAACAATCTAGTCCCAAAGCCAGCAGAAGACAGGAAATAATCAAGATCAGAGCCAAAATTAATGAAATTGAAGACAAAAATAAATAAATAAGTAAATAAATGAATAAATAAAAAGAATTGATGAAACCAAGAAATTTTTTATTCATTCAAAATAGTCTTACATTTAGGAGGGAATCATTGCCATACAATCATGAACACATGCATAATGACAGAGCAAGCCAAAGCTGATACCATCCCATGTTAGCCCCCACTTGGTTTCTTCCCAATCCCATGTTTCCCCCTATTAACCCCCTTGGACCTTCCCCACTGGGTTCATACACCCATACTGTCTCCCTCCAGCTGCCTTGATATCCCTACTATTCCCCCTTCCCTGCCACTCTCCCTTCATTCTCCAGCATTAAGGTTTCCCCTGCTCATGTAAAAATTCACCCATCTTGAGGTTATTATTAGCTTAGCCAACTATCAGTCTGTTTCCAACTGTATTCTAGCTTCCACATATGAGAGAAAACATTTGGCCCTTGAGTTTCTGTGTTTGGGATATTTCACTCAGGATAATTTTTTTCCATCTCCAACCATTTGGCTGCAAATGCCATGATATTTTTCTAACAGTGGAATAGAATTCCACTGGATATATGGACCACAGTTTTTGAATCCATTTGTCCAGTGAGTGGCATCTGGGTTGGTTCCATAGTTTAGCTATAGTAAATTGAACTGCTATAAAAATTGATGTAGCTGTACCTCTGTAGTGTGCTGATTCTCACTCTTTTGGGAAAATACCAAGGAGTGGGATAGCTGGCTCATAAGGTGATTCCAGCCCTAGTTTTTTGAGGAGTCTCTACACTACTTTCCTGTGTGCTTGTACCAGGTTGCAGTTCCACCAACAGTGTGACAGTGTTCCTCTCTTCCCATAGCCCCTTCAGCATCTGTTCATATTCTTCATTTTTGCCACTCTGACAGGAGTGAGGTGGAATCTCAGTGAGTTTTGATTTGCATTTCTCTGACTGCTAGTGATGTAGAGCATTTTCTCATACATTTATGGGTTTTTTGGATTTCCTCAATTGAGAAATTTCTTTTTAGCTCCCTAGACCATTATTGATTAGATTATTTGTGGTTTTGGTGTTCATTTTTTTGAGCTCTTTGTATCTTCTGGATATTAGCCCTCTGTCCAAGGTGTAGCAGGTACAAGATTTTCTCCCATTCTGTAGGTTCTTTCTTGACACCCTTGACTAATTCTTTGGCTGTGCAGAAGTTTTTTAGTTTAATGGCATCCCATTCATTTATTCTTGGCTTTAATGATTACACTATGCAAGTCTTGTTAAGGAAGATGGTGCCAACCCCCATATCATGTAGTGTTGATCCTACTTTTTCAAGCAATTGTAAAGTTGCTGGTTTAATTTCCAGATCCTTGAACCATTTTGTTTTGATTTTTGTCCAAGTGAGAGGTAAGGATCCAATTTCAGTTGTCTGCATATGGTTGTCCAGTTTGTCCAGCACCATTTGTTGAACAGGCTGTCCTTCCACACTACACTTTTGCTCCCTTTATCAAAACTCAGATGGTTAAAAATTTGGGAGTTCACCTCAGTATCTTCTATTCTGTTCCATTGGTCTTCAATTCTGTTTTTGTTACTATAGCCCTATATTATAATTTCAGGTCAGGAATTATGATACCTCCTGCTTCCTCTTTCTTGCATAGTAATGTTTTAGCTATTCTGGGTCTTCTGTTATTCCATATGAATTTGAGAATTGCTTTTTCTATATCCATGAAGAATGTCATTAGTATCTTGATGGGGATTGCATTGAATCTGTATAGGGCTTTTGGTAGAATGGCCATTTTCATTATATTGATTCTGCCTAATCAAGAACATGGAAGGTTTTTCCATCTACTCATGTCTTTTGCAATTTATTTTTTTAATGTTTGTAATTTTTGTTGCAGAGGTCCTTAATGTCCTTTGTTAGAGTGATGCCTAAGTTTTGTTTTTGTTTTTGTTTTTTGTTTGTTTGTTTGAGGAGATTGTAAATGGGACAGACTTCCTGATTTCTTCTTCAATGAACTTTTTGCTGGAGTATAGGAAAGCTAATGATTTATGAGGTTTGATCATATAGCCATCCACTTTGTTGAAATCCTTTATAAGCTCTAGGAGTCTTCTGGTCAAGTTTAATGTGTCTTCTAGGTATAGGATCATGTCACCAGCAAATAGAGACATCTTGACTTCCTCTTTTCCTATTCCAATTCCTTTGATTTCCTTCTCTTGTCTAACATATCTGGCTAGGGTTTCAAGGACTATACTGAATAAGAGTGATGAAAGTGGACATTCTTGTTCGTTCCTGAATTCACTTGAAATGCTTTCAGTCTTTCTCCATTAAGCAAAATGTTGGTTATGGGTCTGTCATAACTGGCTCTTTATAAAATTAAAGTATCTTCCTTTAATCCCTATCTTCTCCAGAATTTTGAGCATAAATGGGTACTGAAAGACCTTTTCTGTGTCAATTGAGATGATTATATAATTTTTATTTTTAATTCTGTTTAAGGGGTGAATTACATTTATTGCTTTGTATATGTTGAACCAGCCCTGCTTTCCTGGAATGAAGCCCACTTTATCATGATGTATTATATTTTTATGTATTTTTAGATCTGGATATCTAGAATTTGGTAAGGATTTTTAGCATCTATGTTCATCAGGGAAATTGGTCTGTAGTTTCCTTATCTTGATATGTCTTTTTTGGGTTTTGGTATCAGTGTTATGTTTGCTTCAGAAAAAGTGTTTGGAAGTGTTCCAACACTTTCAATTTCATGGAAAAGCTTGTAGAGGATCAGTTGTAATTCTTCTATAAAGGTCTAGTAGAATTCTGCTGAGAATCCATCAGGTCCTGGGCTCTTCTTTTTTGGAAGGCCTTTGATTGCTGATTTGATTTCGTTACCTGAGATTGATTGGTTTAGAATTTCAATGTCCTCTGGTGTTAATTTGGGAATGTCATATGTGGTCAGATATTTGCTTATTTCTTCCAGATTATCAAACTTGGTGGAGTATAATTTTTCAAAATAAATTCTTATAATCTTCTGGATTTTGGTTGAGTCAGTGGTGATATCTCCATTTTTATCTTTGATTTTGTTGATTTGCTTCTCTTCATTTTTCCTTTTGGTGAGGTTTGCAAAGGGTCTATTGATATTTTTTATTTTTTCAAAGAACCAACTCTTCAGTTTGTTGATAATTTATATTATTTTTTTGTTGTTGTTGTTCTCAATTTCATTGATTTCAGCTCTAATTTCCTGTCTTCTATTAGGTTTGGGATTGGATTGTTCCTCTTTTTGCTGGGATTTGAGTTGGAGCATGTGAGTATTTATTTGGGCTCTTTCCTGTTTGTTGATGAAGGCACTCAGTGCTATAAATTCACTTCTTAAGAATGTTTTCATACTATCCCAGAGATTTCAATACATTGTTTCATCATTCTCATTCATTTCCAAGAATTTCTTGATTTCTTTTCTAATTACCTCTTTTATTCATTCTTCATTTAAGAGGGTATTATTCAATTTCCAAGTATTTGAATAATTTCTGTTGTGATTTATCTTGTTGTTAATTGCTAAGATCATAGCATTGTGGTCTGACAGGATTCATGGGACTATATCACCTTTTTTGTTTTTGTTAAGGTTAGCTCTGCAGACTAGGATGTGGTCTATTTTGGAGAAGGATCCATGAGCTACTGGGAAGAAGGTAACTCAGCTGATTTAGGATGGAATATTCTGTAAATGTCTGTTAATTCCAGTTGATTAATAGAGTTGTTTAGGCTAGAGATATCTTTGTTGATTTTTTGCTTTGATGATCTGTCTATTGATGATAATTGTGTATTAAAGTTCCCCAGTATTTTTGTGTTGAGATCGATGAGGGATCTAATGTCCTTGAGACTTTTTTCCATATACTTGGTAGGGTTGTAATTGGGGACATAAATGTTAACTATCTTTATGTCTTCTTGATGAATTGTTCCTTTTACTATGATATAATGACCTTCTTTGTCCTTTATGACTAGTTTTTGGTCAAATTAACTTTATTGGATATTAGGATACCAATGCCAGCTTGCTTTTTTTGGGCCACAAACCTGGTAGACATTTTGCCCACCTTTCACCTTCAGTCTGTGTCTATTTCTGATTGTGAGGTGTGTCTCCTGTAGCCAGCATATTGTTGGACTTTGTTTTTTGATCCAGTGAGCCAATCTGTGTCTTTTAATTGGGGCATTGAGTCCATTCACTTTCAGAATTAGAATACATATGGGAATCTGGATCCCTGATGTTGTGACTATTACTGTGTAGTTTTACAGCATCTTGGATATCTGTTATTGTGTATTATGGTTATTGATTTTCTTTTTGTTTTAAAGAGAGAGAGGGACAGTGAGAGAAAGAGAGAAAGAGAGAAACAACTTTATTTAGTTTTTCGCATGGCCTTTGCTGCTCTGAGACTTCGCTATGTGTGTGGTGAACTCATGTACTTGCACATGCAAGGCAGGCGCAGTAAGCACTGAGCCACCACTCCAGCCCAATTGATTTTCTTTTGTTTAAGGATTTTGGAAGTTGTTAGTATGATCCTCTGAATGAAATATGTCCTTGAGAATTTTCTGTAGTGCAGACTTTGTGTTCATGTATCTTGCTAGCTTGAATTTATTGTTGAAGGATTTAATTTCCCCATCATATTTAAAGCTGAGTTTTGCAGGGTATATTATCTTTGATTGAAAATTGTTTTCTTTCAGCGTTTGAAAAATATAATTCCTTGCTCTCCTGGCCTTTGTTGTCTGATCTGAGAAATCCATAGTAATCTGAATTTGTCTGCATTTGAATATGATTTGGTATTTTTCCCTAACTGCTTTTAGAATTCTCTCTTTTATTTCTCTGTTATTCATTTTAAAGATGATGTATTTCAGTGAGTTTTTCATTTGGTTAGGTCTGTTTGGTGTTCTATAAGTAAGTATCTTGAATTTGATTTTCTGGATCAATTTTGATATGGGGAATATTCTCCTTGGAAATATCACTTAGAAAGTTCTTAATGCCAATTTGTTGTTCAAATTTTTCTTCAATTCCAATTACTCTAAAGTTATTTCTTCTCCTCTCATCAAATATTACCTGGAAGTTCTGATCATGTACAATAAGTTTCTTTTCTCATCTGTCCTCCTTGAACTCGATGCTGCTCAGACAGTCTTCCTTATGTAATGTTTTTTCTTTAAAAGCTGAAGTTCTGGGGCTGGAGCAGTGGCTCAGTGGTTACAATGCTTGCCTGGGATGCACAAGTACACGGGTTCAAACCCTAGCACCCACGTACACAACTAAGTGTTGGAGCAACGAAGGCCATGTGAAAGACTCAATAAAAATTGATTCTCTCTGTCTGTTTCTCTCTCACTGTCCTTCTTTCTTAAAAAAAAGAAAAGAAAGAAAGCTGAAGTTCTATTTTCTTTTGAGTTTTCTGCTATTAGTATCTTCCAATGAGGTTTTGATTTGGTTTGCAGTATTTTTCAATTCTGAGAGCTCTGTTACATCTCTTTTCAGAACATCTATCTCTTTATAGATGTGGTCTCTTATATCCTGAAATTGCTCTCTTATCTCTTTCCTTAAATCTTCTTTCAATTCTTTGAATTACTAGTCATATTGTTGGTACATTTTTCTGTTTTCATCTAAGACCTCGACTATGGACTCTTTATAAGGAGAGCTGTGGGGTTGAGGTGGAGGATTATTTCCCTTTTTCCTCATTTTCGGTTACAGGCAGTATGGCTTGAGGTCCGACAGTGAATAATTCTCTTGGGGGCTTTGCTGAAGGTATTGGAGCTTCTTATCTATTTGCTTAGTTGGGCTGGGGTGCAATTTGGGTAGCACAGTTCAATGACTGCCACTCCAATCAATGAAGTATTGTGAACCTTTATCTTTTCCAGTACTCAAGGGATAGGGGGGTAGAAGTCAATAAGTGCAACCAATCCATACAACAGACAATGTCAACTGTAGCTGTTAAAGTGTTGAATAGCACCTATAGGAACAATCAGATTAGTGGTTTTCTTCCATGAGAGCTCTCACACTATACTTAGATAGCAATCAAACACCCATTTTCAGGTATGATGTTTTCTTCAGTTTAGCAAGGACTCTGTAGTTGAGGGAAAAAATGTCTAGAGAACAAAGAGAATTAGGTAGGAAGGTAGTGTGGAACTTGTGACTTAGGATATAGAGCTACAAGGTAGTAGAGTGATGTAGGTTAACCTACTAAGAATAAGGAAAAGATAGAAATGGAATGAGAATGGGGTAAAGACTTTGAGGGAGAATGAAAGAGAACAGAATACAGTTTAGGAATTGACAGAGTAAAGGGAAGAAAAGGATGGTATAGAGTGGGGGTCTCTTTGGCCCAAGGAGACTGAGGACTAGTTTGCTATAATGTAGGCTTCTCCAGGTTGGACACCAATGATATGGACACAGCAGTCAAACACAACAAGTCACAGTGGCAGTAAAATCCAACCACATAGACACACAAACAAAAATACATACACCCAGGAACATCAACTTCAATTATAACAACAGAAAAACAAAACGGAGTCAGGAAGGTTCTGAATTATTATTGCCAAGGTCAATAAGGACCGTGAGGAAATGTGTTCATAGCTGACTTCTAGGTAGAGTCACTTCCCAGTTGAGTTTGTTGGATGGAATGAGTTTTGTTGATCTCAGTTGACAGTGAGATTCCCAGGAGGCTTCCCAATATTTTCCTCCTGTAGAGGAGTTGCAAACCTCACCTTCCCTGCTTCCTGTGAGAACAGTATTCAGGGCCACCCAAGTTGCACTCTTAAGCAGTTTAGTTTCTGCCTGCTCAAATTCCTATCCCTCTTCAACCAGGGACCCAAAATGGGAAATTGAATCTCCAGGCATAACAACCTTACTGTTATCTTGTTTTGATTGTTAGTTTGTCCTATTCTAGTCTTAGTCAACTTTATCATTGCCATGACTGAAAGACCTGACAAGAACAATTTTAGAAGGAAAAGTTTAGGGACCATGGTTTGGGAGGTCTTAGTCCATAAAAGGCAGGCTCCATTCCTTGGGGCTGGAAGTGAGACTAAACATCATGGTAAAAATCATGGCTCCAGGGAGCAGAGCAAGAAACTCCAGGACAGATTCAAAATATATCCCACAAAGGCATATCCTAAATGATCCACCTTCTCCAGCCACATCCTGCCTGCCTTCAATTCCCAGTCAATTCCCATCAGAGGATTAACTCACCACCAGGTTATGGCTCTTATCACCCAATCATTTCACCTCTGAGGCTCTTTGCACCATCACTCATGAGCTTTTCAGGGACACCTCACATTCAAACCATAACAACACTTTAATGAATAACTATGACAACATTGAGAAAGTCCATAAGAAAAGCCAGGCTGAACTTTTGCACAACAGTTCTGTGACCACCTCTCAGGAAGAGCCTAGATTTGATTCCATACAGGAAACACTCTGAATGGATCATGCAGTCTCAGGCTGGTACAGTTGATACATAGCAAAAGGAAACCCTCTGCCCAACTTATTAGGTATGTGTGCAGGGTACAATATATTATATATAATGAATATTATGATATATAGTATATGCGTATACACATGTAATCAACATTTAGTTTCTCACTTTTTTATATTCTCCCCAGTATCACAGGACTGGAAGCCTGAGAACCTCATTTCTCAACTTCTTTATTTTCAGTGTTGTGGGCATAATTTACATTCTGTCCATAAAAATGCATACATGTGAGATTCCAAAGGTACAATAGAGGCTCAATAACCCATATATATAAAAAATTAATTCCTTGGAAATATAAATGATGTTTTCCTTAATTTATTGATTTTATAAGTTTGAAATTGCAAAGAGTCCTTTCAAGCAACTAAAAAACACTGGTTTGTTTAGCAAGAAAAAATTTAATTGACAAAATATATACCCAGTATGTACAAAGTGGTTATTAGATATGTGTATATATTTTTACTTTTGTCCCATCTTAAATCACCCCTCCATTTATTCATTTAAACTAAAAAATATATGATTTATTCTTTTAACCCACAACCTATGTCAGTATACGATATATATATGCCTATTATTTATTTAATTTTTAAAAAAACTTGCTTGGAATATAATTGAATCACTGTTATCAAATCCAGGGTGGGAATAAGACATGAATTGATAAAAGGAGAGGCAGGAGGGATGGGAAAAGGGAGAAAATGCAGAATGATATTGACTAAAGTATGCTATATACACATATGCATATATAATAGTGAATTTCACTTTTATGTATATTTATAAGGCACCAATTTAGATAAATAAATAAATGGAAGACCAGTAGAGTAAAGGAAGGGGAATGGGGCAGGGAGGAGGAGTAGGGAAAGAAGAAGTACTAGGGTCTGAAACGGAGCAAATTATGTTTCAACCATGTATGATTATATTAAATTAATTCCCACTATTATGATGTATAACTGTATTATACTAATAAAAATATTTTAAAACAAATAAATAAACAAAAACAAATAAACAAAAAGAGTGACATAAATTCTCACTATACAATAAATCCAGTAAATTAATTGAGTGGAAATACAGAAAAATAACTAAAAATGTAAATTAATCAATGAAGAGGAGTGCTTACACTATTATTTCTTGTTTTACATTAGATCAGTGGTGTACATATTCCAATACTTCATAGAGAGTGTAGCAACCATCCTAGGGTCTGATAGTGCTCCACAGGACCACCTCTGAGCAGCCACCCTTGGGCAGCAAATGGGTATCTTCTAAGTATGGTAAGGAAATTAAAAAACAAATATTTTGCTGTAAGAATGTTGAAATCTTAAGAGTGTATTATACTCTCACATAACAAAGGGGTTACTGTTACACATTCATACATGGACTTGTTATGGTATGGGACTTGAACCAGTCCTTACCCAGCATTTCCCCCCTTTCTGCCCACTCCCCAGTCTTTTATCTCTCCTGTACTCCCTCCCAATTTGTATATATATATGTATATATATATATACACACATACATATATATATGTATTTATATGCATTCAAATGTATATACATTTGAATTTTCTAGTTTTAAATGCTTACATGAATGTCATTCAGTTACTCAGGGGAGTAAAGTATACTATACAGTATTTGTATCTCCCCTTTCCCTGCCCATCCTGCCAGCTCCTCCCCTACCTCTCTACCCTCCTTCATAACTAGATTTTCCCCAGATAGTGTGTTATTCCTAATTTGATGGGTCTAATATATATACTCAACTATCTCTTACCCTATGTTTTGTTTTACTCAAGCTTCCATATATGAGATAAAACAGTCTTCCTTTGAGAGTCTGAGTTTAGCTAATTTCATGTAGCATAAAATTTTCCATTTCCATCCATTTACCCACAAAAGCCATGATTTCATTCTTTTTAATAGCTGAGTAGAACTCCACTCTGCTGTGTGTGTGTGTGTGTGTATGTGTGTGTGTGTGTGTGTGTGTGCCAATTTTTTTGATCCAAGAATCTTATATCTGGCTGACTGTTTTCTTCTTTGTTGACTGTTATCCCCTTCCTATGAAATAATTGCGAGATACACTTTATTGATAGAAAAATAACTCTTTGTTACCTGGGTCAGTATTGTTAAAATTTCTTTAGATCATGCTGTGTTTTCTATTTTCTAATTCTCTGTAAACTTTTTTTTCATTTTTGCAGTTATCCACTTTTCTCTCCACCATCTAATAGTATGTGTGATAGAATGACATGCTAACTTGTTTTTTAGTTGACAGTTCATCAGATAATGGCAAAATACATACCAAAAACTAATAGAAGAGTATGTCATTTCTATAACTTGATGAGATTTAGGAGCTGTATATTTGTTATTTATTGTGTATGTGTGTATTGAGATTGATATAAATATATATGCATACATGTAGTGAGAGAGAGAGGGAAATGTGTGAGGATACTTATGAAACTAAAGGGGTAAATGGTAAATGTGAATGAGACTATTAGATGTCTCACACTAACCATCTTCCCTTCTATATATTAGCAGAAATTTTAGGTACACCTATGACTATTCAGACGAAACAGAGATCACATTTCTCAGTTTTCCATAAATCTAGGTTTGACCATCAGTCTAAGTTTTGAGCAACAGGATAGATGTGGAATTATAATTGACCACATTCTGAAATCATCCTTTAGCAATTTTTACCGTTTTTCTTTTGGTCTTTTCCTCTATCCAGTTCCTAGAGCATAATTGATATATTGGAAAATAAAACAAGAGCTATCATTTCATAAGCCAGGGGATCATATGCAGCACTCAACCTGGCAAACATGAACCTTTGTATCTAGCCTCACTTTTAAGTGAAAAGAAAATATTTTTGTTTATATTGTTAAATGTGCTGTTACATTAAACACTTATGGACAACCTGAATCCACTTAATACAGTACACAAAGATGTTTTCTTGGTTTACAATATTGAGAGATAGAAAAAACTTGAAGTTAACAAAATAATCATGAGCTCACTAAGGAATCTTAATGGTATAGGGGAGTGGGACATAAAACTCCATAATGAATCTGTAACTTTGAAATATAACGAAACACAGTATGTGTGCTGAAAGATGCATAATTTAGAATTTTTTTAGAAACATGCCATAAAAATCTTTGAATTAAAAGCACTGGTAGAATTTGAAGGGCTTAATTAGCCACATAAGGGACAATTTGGGCAACAAAATGAAGTTAAATTGTAGTATAAAGTAGAAATTTCTGAATAATTACTGCTATGCATAAAATTATAAATGAATAAAAAATAAATAAATGGAGGAAATAGAAAAGTTCTTACTTATAGAATGTCAACTAAAAAATATAGAAGGTACACTGAAGTTAGAGATTTATTAATAGATACTAAATTTGTGGGTGCAATCTTGATCAAGGTCAAGATATTTATATAATTTCAGCATTTCTCCCTAAATCTTACTTTTTGGTTTTTAAGAAAAAAATCATAACTTCATACCAAAGAGACCTGGAGAACATTATCTTGGTCAAGCAATTAAATTTAGCATTATTGAATATTAAGACACACTTTATACTTTCTCAAATGTATGCTATAGTAATAAAGATGCTCTGTTTTCCAACCTCTTCATCTAGAGCAACACTATTGCATTCATTATCTGCTTTCTATATTATTATTTTTTAAAGAGAGAGCAAAAGGAAGAGAGTGAGAGAGACAGGAAGAGAGAATCGACTTTATTTGTTTTTATTTTTTCATCTAGTTTAGTTATGTTTTTCAATTTAGTTGTGGATGTGGTATGGGGGTTTGAACCCAGTTCCTTGCACATGCCAGGCAATCACTCCAACCATTAAGCAACCACTCCAGCCCTTCCTTTCATGTTACAGAAAGTGATAGTTTTCCCAACATCTTCTCTTATTGCATGCATAGCATGGATCACTATGGTTAATATACTTTATATTGATTTCCTCATACCCTGATACCTAATCCTTATGCCAGTGTCTTTTGTTTTAATTATTATCTGAAAATCAGAATCCCACTATTATTAACCATTTTCATAATAAAATCTTAACAAATAAGTGACTTTAAATAATAAAAGTGTTTTAGTAATTTTTTTGATTGTTGGTATCATTGTTTGCCACTGTGACCAAAAGACCAGACAAGAATAATTTTGGAGGAGGAAGTTTATTTTGGCTTATGTTTTCAGAGGTCTCAGCTCATAGACTGCCAACTGCATTACTCTGAGCCTGAGGTGAGGCAGAACATCATGAAAGAAGGGTGTGGAGGATGAAAGCAGCTCTGTATGTGACAATCAGGAGACAGAATGAGATACTCCATTCACCAAGAACATAATGTACACTTTGAAGGCATGCCCCAGTAACTATGCTTCCAGACACATCTTACCTGCCTACAGTTACCACCCTGTTAATCCATATCAGTTGCTTAATCCATGGATTAGGCTATGGCTCTCATAAATTAATCACTTCACCTCTGAATGGTCTTATATTGTCTCACACATGAGCTTTTGGGGACAGGTCATATCAAAACTGTAATAAAAGTTTCATTTGTTATTCATGATACTTGTGTATCATAGGTTAGAGTCCAACTCTACATTGTACCAAATCCAATTTCAGGCTGATTGAGCACTCTACATAGAATATTGTTTTCATTGGCAGAGCAAAATATAAAATAGCAGAGTATGCTTTAAATCTTAAAGTCACCATGAAGAAGTGACCCACGTCATTTCTTCTCATAGTTTTTAAAAAAATAAATGTAATATCCAGGCCTACGTTTTCCAGGACAGGGATGAATATTTCTGTAGCCTGCTTAAAAGCCCAGAGGAAATCAAATATTTGTGAATATCTCTAATTGTTTTGTGTAAAGGTATACTATTACTGTTTAATTTAAGGGTTTCAAAGGGCCCACAATGTATTTTTTTTATTCCAAAGAAAGAACTTGGAGGACTCAACAGAGAGGTTTTGAATATTTTATTACTCATGTACTCTTTGGTGGCAGCAGGCCAGGATACAGTGCAGTGCCTATAACCAGGGGGAGTTAACAGGACAGGTTGCATACCCACGGTGCAGACATATTTTCAGATGTTTTATGAGTAGATTCTTGTCGCGTCCACTCGCCAGCAAGGAAGACACGACACCGGGAATCTTTTTTTAGCAGTTTATTTAGGCCTTGGGTACAATATTCTTCTCCCCTCCCTCAGCCCCTGCTATTTCTTAAATAGCCCCAAAGCACCCTATGCAATGCTGCCACGTGGCTCCTTCCCATTGGGCAGCTCTCAAAGCACACCAAATAAGGTCTTGTTTATCATAAAATGAAAAGCTCTCGGCGCCATCTTGTAATGGCGTCCTTAACTGCCACAGGCTCTTGGCGCCATCTTGTGATGGCATCGTAAATTGCCACCATGGCTTGCCACATCTCCCCCTTTTCTTTTCTTTTGCATAACGATAAGGTGAGAGTAGAGGTCTTACCCCACTGTGCATTTAGGGCTGCATAGTCTGGACCGGCCCCAGGGCTGCGCCTTTCCCTAGGTCCC